>CAJFCP010025898.1:37139-65599 GCA_904066005.1 Synergus itoensis | reverse complement strand
AAAGTGGTGAAAAATTGTCCACGTGGTTAAAAATTATTAACAAAAAAAAAATTATTCTACAAAATCTTTTATGGATGGCTTCTAAATAAAAATTACTTATATTGATGCGATTCAGAGGACCTAATATTAATATATTTGCAGGGTGTTTAGTGATCAGGGAATTGGAAATTTCCGAATTTTTCCCGGTTTTCTCCTGGTCTTTTCCAGCCTTTTCTCGGTCAAATTCTACAAAATCTTTCAAATCCCATAAAATATTTTGAATGTCATAAAAATCTCTTGAAATCTGTTCAAATTCGTGAAAATCTCTTAAAATACTCAGAACCTTCTCCAAATTCTTTAAAATTCTACGATAACATTTAAAAATCATTTAAATCCTTTACAATCCATTAAAAGTATTAAAAATCTCGTCAGATTCCATAAAATTCTTAAAAATTCCATAAAATCTTTTAAAAATCAGAAAACTTTCTTGAAATCCCTTAAAATTATTAAAAATCTTATAAAATTTCATAAAATCCTTAAAAATTCCAATAATAAAGTCTTTTAAAATTCATTAAAATCTCTTGATTCTCCTAAAATTCTTGGAAATTCCATGACAACATCTAAAATCCCTTAAAATTACCAGAATAAATAAAATTTCGAAATTCCTCGAAATTCTACAACAAGACTTAAAATCCCTTAAAATCCAAGAAACCTTTCTAAATCTCTTAAAATTCTTAGAAACTTCTTGAAATTCTTTAAAATTCTATGATAATAATTAAAATACCTCTTTATCCTTTCAAATACATTAAAAGTATTAGAAATATCATTAAATTCCATGAAATCCTTAAAAATTACATAAAATCTTTTAAAAATCAGAAAAATCTGTTGAAATTCCTTAAAATTATTAAAAATCTCATAAAATTTCATGAAATTCCATGACAAAATTTCAAATCCCTCAAAATTCTCGGAAAATCTCTTAAAATTCCCAGAAACTTCTTGAATTTTTTAAAAATTCTATGATAACAATTAAAATACCTTTTTATTCTTTAAAATACATTAAAATTATTAAGAGATATCATTAAATTCCATGAAATCCTTAAAAATTACATAAAATCTTGTAAAAATCAGAAAAATCTCTCGAAATTCCTTAAAATTATTAAAAATCTCATGGAATTCCACAAAATCTTTTAAAAATCATAAAAAATCACTTGAGTTCTCTTAAAATTCCTCGAAGTTTCATGAAAATATTTAAAATCCCTTAAAATTCCCTAGAATTCTTAAAAATCTTTTAAAATTTTATGAATTCTTTTAAAATTCCGCAAAATATCCGGAAATTCCTTAAAATGCTGTGAAAACTTTTAAAAATCCTAAAAAATCTTTTAAATATCCTAAAATATCCTTTTAAAATTCCGCTCTAAAAAGGTGATGTAACGAAATTTCTTTAAAATCTCGTATACATTGTTGTTCGAAACCTACTTTCTAAATTTGAATCAGCGAAATTCCGCCAGTTCAGATTAAGAGAGTCATTAACTTTTGAATGACTTGAAGTTATAAGAAGTAAAAAAAATAATCGCGTGTTGGTTTTCTAATAGAATAAAAAAAGATAAAGTATAAAAACGTCGATTTTTCAATAAAATACAAAAAATTCGTGGTCCTAAATGAAATTCCCGGGTTTTTCCCGGTCAAATAAAATTCCCGGGTTTTTCAAGGTTTCCCGGTCCGCTAGACACCCTGTATTTGATTAATTAATTAATTAATTAAATAAAGCAAATCATTAGCCTCCAGGAAGCAAAGTGCTCATTGAATGAGCACAAAATTTGTTACAACTTCACAGCTACTATTACAGATAATTTATTTACTTATATAAAAAATAAATTTCAATATCTTTTCACAGAACTAAGTACACAGCGGGTGCCTGAAAGGCAGCTAGCACCTAATGTACTTCCTCATCCTTTTTATTATGATGATCATCATGTCATTCGTGCACATGGATTTCCTAATGGTGAACCAGTTATAAGGGGTATATATTTGATTGGAATGATGAATGGAGACTCATTTCATGGAATAGTTCATGAAGAAGAAGGAGAGGAACATTGGTTCATGGTAGATTTAGAACGTCACGTTCTTATAGAACAGACCGGCCCAGAAATTGATGCGCGTTTTCAAGGACACCATGTCCCACTTAGACATCAAGGATAATTAATTTACAATTCGACAAACTTTATCCAATGGGCCACGACCAATAAAACAATTCATTCGAGAGAAGAAAAATGTAAAAATTTGTTTTATAAACATCATTTGTGATCCAAAGTTGGTGCAAATAAATAGTGAATACAGTTCACAATTACATTAAACAGTGTCAATTTTTGTGGAGTTCAACATATGAGATAGAATGTACTTTACTAGAATGTACATACTAGAATGTATTTTTATGTATTTCATTTCAATAAAAAATTGAATTAAAAATCAAGAAATGTAAATTTGGAAAGAATAATTAACTGTGTCACCATTTTGTAATTTTCACCTTCTATAGATTACATTCAATATATTACAATCTTAACAATAAGATTTACTTATTTCCACACATTTAACGAACTTGACAATGAAAAATTTACGAAATTTCTGCGTTGGTACATCTAAAGAAATATATCTGAGTTTATATTAAAATAATATTTAAATCGTGTAGAAATCTCTAAAAGGAATTTCATATGATTTTCTACTTTGCTGCGCGATTACAAAGAAATATTAAATTATAAAAAAAAATTGATTTTATCAGTGAAAGATTTCTACTAATTTACATAAATGTTGGCATTCAGTATATTTTTTTGATTGGAAACTTGTAGTCATAGAATTACGTAGTGCAAAATTATTTACCTAATTGTCTTTGGAATTTCTTCACAAAAGGTATTATCATTCGCATATGAACAAAATTTAAAAATTTACTATCGTCCAGCTCCACCAGCACCAGGTGGACCACCTTCAGGATTTTGTGCCGACACCAGAACGAATAAGATCAAACCTGGTACGATAAACATCCACTGAAAATAAGAAAAAAAGATTATTTCGTATATCTAAAACATATTTTTCTTGACCTCTCAAATTTCTATTTCTATTTTCTATTTCCTTAAATCTATTCAATCATTAAGATTGAATAGATTATAAAATTATTTATTTTTGAGATTATAACTTGGATCCAATGCTCTGAATTTGGACTTGGATGACTTACGTATTTGGCTAAAAAGGATCTATTATCCTTGACGTCTCCTCTCTCCCTAGCTTCACGTTCCTTCTCTAACTTATGTATGTAGGTGGCTGTGTCAGGTATGGGACCACCATCAGGATATTTTACTTGAACATTTGTAGTCCACATTTTTGTGGATGGTCCTTCTAAGTTACAAGGACCACGAGCCACAAGATTTATTGCTACTGCTTCCGCTGCACTGTCAAGCCAAACGTACAACAAATCCTCCAAATCCGTACCTAACAGGTGACACTAAAAAAAGAACAAAAAAAAGTGTTACAGTTTTACGCTATCTTTAAAAACTTTTCTTCAAACATATTCTTCTCAGTTAAAAAATAGATTACTCAGCAATCGTAAGTTGAAACGTTCAGAGATATTCAATTACACTTTGAAAACTTTCTAATTTAAGGGCATGTAATACTTTACCATAAAAGCAAATTAATTAAACCAATTATACGTTCATAATAATAAATATTTTTAGCTAATAAGAGTCAATAAACCTTCGTCTACATGAGAAGAAGGTTTATTGACTCTTATTAGCTAAAAATATTTATTACTATGAACGTATAATTGGTTTAACTAATTTGCTCTTATGGTAAAGTATTACATGCCCTTAATAAAGGCCGTAGCAGAATAAGCATGGTCTGGGTGCCCCCGCTCGGATGTGATCCATATTGCGGCGACAAGTGACTACCCCTATAAGATAAATTTACCCCAAGTATCAACTAAAAAAAATTTGTTTTTCAAAAGTTATAAACAAATTTTAAAAAATCAAAAAGTCAAATTTTCTCGAAAACGGCTTTACCGATCATGATGGTTTAAATATATGTTATAGAAGGTACTAAGAGGGTTCTGAAAAAAATTCAAGATTCAATTGTGTTTATAATAAGGAGATAAATAAAAAAAAAAGTTTTAAATAATTTTTTTTACAGGAAGTACTTCTAGAACACCAACAATTTTTTTCCTATATCATGCTCACATTCAAGGCTTCAAAATATATTTTTTCGGAAATGATCAAAACATTAGATGATAGTTTAAAAAAATAAAAACTACTTGTTGGCCCCTCACATGTAATACATGTAATACATGTAAAGGGCCAACAAGTAGTTTTTATTTTTTTAAACTATGATCTAGTGTTTTGATCATTTCCGCAAAAATATATTTTGAAGCCTTGAATGTGAGCATGATATAAGAAAAAAATGGCCGGTGTTCTAGAAGTACTTCCTTTAAAAAAAATTATTTAAAACTTTTTTTTTTATTTATCTCCTTATTATAAACACAATTGGATCTTGAATTTTTTTCAGAACCCTCTTAGTACCTTCTATAACATATATTTAAACCATCATGAGCGGTAAAGCCGTTTTCGAGAAAATTTTATTTTTTGATTTTTAAAAATTTGTTTATAACTTTTGTAAAAAATTTTTTTTTTACTTGATATTTGGGGTAAATTTATGTTATAGGGGTAGTCACTTGTCGCCGCAATATGGGTCAGATCCGAGCGGGGACACCCAGACTATGCTTATCCTGCTATGGCCTTTAATTTTAAAAATGGCAAAAGGAATGTTAAAGGGAAATGGTAAAGGTTACGGTTTTGGAAACTGCAACCAAAGAAAGCATTTAAAATTATACATTTGAAAAAAGTAGTATTCAAAACTTAGTACCGCTAGTACAGAAGTCAGGAAAGTTGTCTCGCTTCCAGAAGACGTTCGAACAACAGCCTTTAAACGATATTTGCCTCCATTTTCAGCGAGGTTTTTCAGCTGTGATACTTGCGTATCTTGCAAGCCTATTTGGACTATATTCGCAGCTCCAAGGCGGATGCTGGATATGGTAATATTTCCCCTTTCCACGAAATTAGGTACCGGATCATCGTCAAATGAATGTGACAGCCTCATCTGCAACCATCCATCGTAATCCAACTCACTCTGTGAAAAGAAAAATAGTGTTTTTTTTTAAATTAAATCTGTGTATTTGATGTTTTTGGAATTCCTTAGAAATTCCTTGAAATTTTTTTAATTTCTTGAAATCGCTTTACAATATTTTCAAATTTCTTCTAATTCTATATAACTCGTTTTAAAAGACAAGGCAATCGTTTAAAATAACATTTTCTTAAGGGCGTTGGAACCAAGTGTTAAGCTCAAAATTCTATTCCCCATTTTACTCAACGAAAATTATAGATAAATATTTTTTCGCTCTGTAGCGCTAATCTTTTTTCAAATATAAGACTGTATACAGAGTGAAAAAATATTTAATTTCGATAATTTTTGCATAAAACGAAAAATTCAAAATCTAACTTCAAAATTGAATACTTTCATGTTACTCAAAAAATATTTGAATTAGATATTTTCTCGCTCTGTACGCATAATTTTAGTTAAAAATTAATTAATTCTACAGAGGGAAAAAATTCTAAATTTAATATTTTTTGAGTAAAATGAAGAAATCGAATTTTTAGATTAGAGCTTGGCTCCAACACCCTAAAATCTATTGAAATATTTCGAAAACTAGGAATTTGTATGTATATCTGAATTAAAGAATTCAAAAGAATTTAAATACACAAAAGTAAATTAAAGGTTAATTCCAAGGATTTAAAAATACATAGTTTAATAATTTTAAAGAAATCGAGTGAAATAAAGAAAGTAAATTATTATACTTTAAATAATTAAGTAAATCAATTATTAAATATGTATAATTAGGGAATAAACAAAAATTCCGAAAAAAATACATATCAAATACAAAAAAAAACAAAATGACAAAAAAAAAACAAATGACAAATAAATAAAAATACCCTAAAACTTGTTTAATTCACTGAAATCTTATCAATTCTCTTGCAACTTTTTAAGAAATTGAAAAAAATGTATTCTTTGCATATTTCGTACTTTATTTCTATAAAGTATGAAATATCTGAGTTCCAAAATATAATTATCGTAAATTTATGTCGATACTAAGAGGTTAGTTTTCAAGAACGGATACACAAAATTAAAAAAAAAAAAACTTTTTAAAACCTTACGTTTGATAATAACAGTAATAGAAAATATCAACAAATGTTTGTAGAACATAAATTATGATTAATTTCTATATTCTTTTTACTTACCCCAAGTATAAACGTTGGTAAGGAAAGCAAACAAATTGCCACGTAAGGTAAAATGTACATCTTATTCCCTTTTTGCATTATATTTTTCACAATTTAAATCATTAATTATAACGTGTTATTTTCTCGCTAGAAAACTATTCGTTTCATTTAATATATACATACATTTAATATTAGCTACTTCACCATTGTTTAAAGGATTTAAATATATGTAATGGAAACTACATATGTATATGTAAATGATGTCCTTCACTTTAAGGCCGGTGGACTTTTGCTCTGTTTACAAAGGGGGCACTGTATATATGTATCTGTCTCTCTCTCTCTAACGCGTCACTAGATAGAGACAGGTAGCGGTCCTTTCATCTCCTTTCTCTTTCTATTAGGAAGACACTTTCAGCAATTCAGTGCCTACCTTTTCACCTCTACATATTCTATATCTCTATGGTCGCGCGCAGCGCGTGTTGACTTCTCCTGGAGAAATTTTTCCATTGGCTGTAATCTGACGCGCAATTCAAAATCGAAATAAATTAATTCGATTTTGAATCGCGCGCCAAATTTTGACCAATGGCAACATTTCTCCAGCGGGAAGCCAATTTGTGCTGCGTGCGCAGGAAGCCAAAGTGATGTCTCGGGTCTCCTATTCTATATACTTCGTGGTTGAGTGTATTTCTTATTTCTTGCCGATTTCCGATTTGTAATGCTTTTTAAAAATATTCGACATTTATAAATGATTATCTGAATTATCCTGTCAAAGGTAAATATCTATTTTAAAATAATAAAATTACATTTTCGCAATGAAAACTGGGAATTTCAGTGAATTTAGAGACACCTACTTTGTGGTTAGACAAAATAATCGAAATTACTGTTTATTTTTCATATTTTCTTTATTTATTCTTTTATTTAATGAAAAAATAACTTGTTTAAATGAACCTCAGTTATATAAGCGTTATATATAAATTTAAAGTATCAAGAAGTTAATAATCTAAGAGTTCAAATTTATATTTTTCCAAAAGCAGTATATTTTTCAGAATTTTATTAATTACTGGTCGTCACATTATCAAATATTTTATGTACCTAAATATACACCAGACCATTAGTGATTTCTTGGAAAATTAAAAAAAAAAAAAATCTATTTCACCTAAAATTAATCTAAAATTCGTAAAATTGCTCATATTTTATTTTATGTCCAATGAATCCTATAGTGTAATTTTACACCTTTTACACTTTTCTTGTGAAGAAAATTATAAAATATCAATGATTTATAAAGGAAAGTAGTTACAAACGGAATAAAAATTTATGTAGAATTTTTTAAAGTGTACAATTATCATATTATTATTTTATCATCTATTTCATCTGTTTTGTGGATTTGTCACCTTTTTACTTTTTTGGAGTACCTATACTCCAAAAAAGTAAAAATACATAGATATATGTACCTATTCGTATTCTGCAATTAAAATTTAAATTGTTGAATATTGAATTTTGAACAGTTTTAGAAAAAATTTGATAATTTTTATTAACTTTAAATTGTTTCAGTATAAAAAACGTTTTTATTTTCTCATTTTCTTTTTTTTTTAATTTTTTTATTTTCTCATTTTTAAAGATAAAAATCAGTCAATTTGATACCCTTGTTGGTATATTTATTTTATTATTTATTGATATATATTTTTGTCTTTTTACAAAGAATGGACTAAAATCTACTAAAAATAAGGTAGAATTTTAAGGATGTTGGACCCTAGTTATGACTTAAGGGTCAACCAAGTTCAAATCAAAAAATTCGATTTCTTCATTTTACTCCACAAATATTAAATTTGGAATTTTTTCCCTCGGTAGAATTAATCAATTTTTAACTAGAATTATGCGTACAGAGCGATAAAATATCTAATTCAAATATTTTTTAAGCAAAATGAAAATATTCAATTTTGAAGTTAGATTTTGAATTCTTTGTTTTTATGCAAAAAGTATCAAAATTAAATATGTTTTCGCTCTGTATGCAGTCTTATATTTGAAAATAGATTAGCGTTACAGAGCGAAAAAATATTTATCTATAATTTTCGTTCAGTGAAATGGAGAATGGAATTTTGAGCTTAACACTTGGGTCCAACGCCCTTAATCTAATTTTTTTTATAGATGTCTGATGAGGATCCGACCTGTGTGTTGAAATTGCTGAAAGATTTGAGATCGGGAACGGAAGCTTATAGGCGAAGTAGTGGAATTCCATTACGCCTTTCTGGAGATACTCCAATGGCGAAAAGTTTTAATGATGAGGAACCCAAGGCAACTCCTAAGCGTCCTAGATTAGACGAATCTGCCAATTCAACTATATCGGAATCGGTACCCAACAGTCCATGGGAATGGAGGCGTTTGAAAGGAGAGGTGAGACTAAAAGAATTAATTGAAAACAAGGGCTGAAGGCATTTCAAATCAAGGAGCTTCTATAAAAAAAAAATGTCTAATAAAAAATGAGAAATGTAAAATATAATATAAGAAAGAAAACCGGGTGAACCATTTATTTAATACTTTGAAAGATCTTCGAATCATTTAAACAGATTAGTCAATTTTATAGAAAAACTTATTTTTTCAATTTTCTTCTTCAATTTCTGTTTATTTAAGATTTTTTTCTCATTCCAATTACTGATACGTTAATTAAAGATTCCTAATATATTTTCTCTTTCAGATGATATCACTGAAGGCGAGATTAGCTCATCAGGAATCGACAGTTGACCAATTGCACAAATTGCGACGAGAGATGGAAGAAGTTTTCGATAAAGAAAAGCGTATTTTAGAAGTGCAAATAGAACAAGACAAGCAAATAATCAACCAACTAGAATTGAGGATTGACGTCGGCAGACGAGGTTTACAAGAAGCTCGCGATGCACAAGCAAAGTGTGAAAAGGATTTATTTCAGGTACTTCATGATTTTTAGAGGTAAAATATTTCTTTTATATCTTGGTATTTTCTTATCTAAGACAAAAATCTTTGATCCCAATTTTTAGACGAGGACGACATTGGAGCACGAGATTGCTTCATTACAAGAAGAAAATGCTGATCTAGTGAGAGAATTGAGAGAAATGAGCGAAAAAGAATCACCTTGCTCGCCAGTGAATAGAAATGATGAATCCTCGGACGATAAATTGAAATTGGCAACAGCTGAGGCCCGAATTGCTGAACTTGAAGAGACGCTGAAAGAATCTAGGACTTGTCAGCAGCAATCTGAGCTTCAAACTGTTGAGATACAGAATTTGAAGAATCAAATTGAAAGACTAGAGTCAGAAAAGGCTCTGTGGGAAGAAGGTAAACTTTTAGTAACTCGAGCTTCTAGAGCAAGTGATCTTGAAAAGGAATTAAATGTCGCGAAAGAAACTATTACGGCTTTGAAAGAATCTGTGAAAGGAAAATTACTCTTGGAAGAACAGATTGCTACTTTGAATCAACGGTACGTGACAAATTGGATAATTATTCATTATTCTTTCTGACAATCAGAGTTGCTGCAGGGCCTGAAAAATCTGGAAATCTCTTAAAATCACTTGAAATTTCTTTTCGGAAATCTCCTAACTCCTTTTAATTTTATATTTCCTTTTGGCTTGTGAATTCCTTTAAATTCTTCTTGAATATTTGTGAATCCACCTTGAATTCTTTTAAAGTTTTGAGTTTACGTGTTTGATTTTAGGTGATTTTTATTTGCAAAGTGCCTAATTTTTGGAGTTCAGACTGTTTTAATTAATATCTTCACACGAGAAAATCTCTAGATTTTTAATTCTTAAAATTTAGTGGCTTCTGTTCCTAGAGCTTTCGAATTTTTATTAATTTGTCCAACATTTTTGCAGATTATATTAATCTAAAATCGATATTTCCTTTCAGCGTGGAACACACAGAACGAGTGGAAGAAATGGTCTCTCAATTACAAGTACAGTGTGCTGAATTATCCGATCGTCTCTCAGAATACGAGTGCATCGGATTTTCTGGTGGTCCTTCAGCCTTGAAACGGGAACTTAATCGTCTGCAGCAAGCTGAGGCGGTTCTGACCTGTGAGGAAGGGCAGCTTCGTTCAAAAATTGAGGCTTCTCAAAGAGAGTGTCAGATTCTACAACAGAAATGGGAGGAAAGTCAAAAAAACTTGGCTGATAAGATAACTGCTTTGGATAGAATTAGTAAGCTAGTGAGCAGAACGCAGAAAAAAATGCTTCTCGTTACTAGAGAGAGGGACAGCTACAGACAACAACTTGACTTATACGAGAAGGAAATCACTATCACTGATTCTAATAACGTAATGGCTGAGCGAATTCCTGCTCTGGAGCGTGCACTTGAGAGTTATAGGTAAAGTCTTTTAGTTTGAGTAAGCTTCACTTTTAATTTAGGGAACGTTCTATACCCATATGATGACCAGGATTGGTTTCCATGTTTAAATTTTGTATCAAATATAAAAGATTAATCTCAAAAATTTCGACCTACGTTCAGAAATGTCTAAAAAAATAAAAAATTTTCTATTCAATCGAAGTATAAATCATACAGAATAAATAGGATCGAATTAAAAAATTTTTTGTTTTAAATATATACTTAATTTAGTAATTCTACCCAATTTCAAGCAAGCCAATAAAAAAGAATCGAATTTGGAAGTGAATGAAGTAGAAATTAAAGAATACAATAGATCATTGAAATTTTTTGAATTTTCAAGTTTCAACTTTAGAGGAGAAACGCGGATCGTTGCCTTCTATAAAAAAAAATTAATATTGAAACTGAATAAACTTAACAGGTATCAAGATTGACCAATTCCAAATTGAAAGGATCCAAAATTGATTAATTTTGAATTTTGTATTCGAAATTATGCAATCTAAAAATGGAACAACTTCAAAATGAAACGTTTTAGTATGTTAAAAAGTAAATACAAAAATAAAATGTAAATCAAGCATTGGAAACTCTTCCGTTCAGAGGCTTTTAATTTGAGTACATTTTAAATATTACTTCTTTGAATTTTAAGTCTTTACAATCAAAAACGCTAAACGGTGGACTTAGTATTTAATTATTTGCCTTCTGAATTAAATAATAAAAAATCGTTCTTCTTTTTAGGGAATTGGTAACGAAGCTAGAATCTGATTTGGAAGCTGTCGATGATGGAAAACAAAGGGAAAATTACAGAAAACTTCAAGACGAAGTGGAAAAACTAAAGGGAGAACTTGAGCATCGAGCCTTAAAGGGTGACTTTAATTGCAACTCGCGGGTCTTGCACTTTCGAATGAATCCAAAAGCGATTGCCGAGCAACAAGCAGAAGATAAGCAGAAAGCTCTTTTACGAGAAGTTGAAGAATTACGGCTGAAAGTCGCATCTGGAAGTGCAGGAAATGTTGGAGTCTCTTCCCTTCATGTCCAAGGTTTGAAAATATTTGATATTTTGTAAAATGCTTTGTTATAGCTCAAGAAATTATAAACAAGAATTTACTAATATTATCTAATGTACTCAAAAAGAATTTTAAACTAAGGAGAGCCTTCAATCTTTCTTATGTTTTTATCTTTCATTATTCAAGTAATTTATAAAGTAACTTATAATTTGCAGTTTTAAGACTTGAAAAGTTAAAAATTAATAAATTAATTAGTTAAATTCTTGCTTTAAAAAGTAAACCATTTTGGGTCCAAGCATTCAAAATATTTTTAATTTTAAATTTCACAAAATTACAAATTTAATTATTTTTTCCTGATACTACTATACTAGGTTATTTACATCCATTTCGTACAGATGGAGGGAAATGGTCTAGTTTTAATTAGAAATATTTATTATTTTAAACATAAAATTTGCGAAATTAAATTGCTAAATTAAATTAAATTAAATTATGGTAAAGTATCATATAGAAATAAACACTGAAAAAATGTATTTACGCCTAAACATTAACTTTTAAATTTATTCAAATAATTATTCATTTTAAATAAAAAAAAATGTTTGGTAAGTGTCGCAAGCGACTTGTGCCCTTACCAGTATATGTGTTCCATCCTTGTCTAGGGGAGTGCTAAACGTCTCTCCTTTCATACTACACAAGAACGATACACTGCGTCCTCTTTATATATTAACTACCTGAAATTATCACACCTTGTGAGAAACGACATTTACCTTAATAACTCAAAAATTAATAATTTGAACACGAAACAAAAAATGGCAATGTACGGTATTTTTACAAACTCAATTTCTAAAATAAGTTTCACTCAAAAATATCTATGGGATTTTCAAAATTTTTGAATTCTCGCTCCTTCCCGCGCAAAACAGTCCCTCAGTGAAGTACAAAATTATTCGAGAACCCGAGGCTTTCTCTTATCGTTTAAAAATTTTTACATTGAAGTACTAAATTATTTGAACACCCTGGGGCTTTCTCTATCAATGAAAGAAATTTTAATGGAGAAATACGATAAATCAACATACCGAGTTTTAAATTTCCGAAATTCAAATTTATCGAATTACAAAATTTCCAAATTAGACAATTAATAAATTATTAAATTCCCAAAAATTCTTAAATTGCCGAAATTTAAATTTTGCCAAAAATTATTATTTTAATTTAACTAAGTACCTAAATTAATAATTAAATGTTTATTAAAAAATTAATTTTCATTTAATAAAATGAAAGTTTTTGCATTTCCAATTTGTAAATGCAGATTTTTCTAAAAAGTATTTATTTATTTATTTTTTTACAGAAATGAATGAGTTGAAGAAAACGCACGAGATCAAAATCGCACGTTTGAAGGAAGCGTTCAAGGCCTCGTCGCAAGAGTTTCGGCAGGCGTGTTACCAGCTCTTTGCGTGGAGAGTTGACAGAACAAAAGAAGGAATGTATAAATTGTCGAGTCAATATGCTGAGTCGCCGAACGACTTTTTATTTTTCAAGATTGATAACAACGGCGTCAATCTTTTGGAAACACCTTACTCAGAAACTCTGACTAATCTAATTGATCGATATTTAAAAATGCAACACAGTGTTCCAATGTTCCTCAATGTGTTGCAATCAGAATTATTTGAACAACAAACTGTTACAGATCTGTACACAGATCTCTGAATTAATAAGCAATTAAGAATGTTGAAATCATGTTCTAAACTCAACATTCGTTTTCTTCATTTTACTCAACAAATACACTACCGTCGGAAATTGTGCGGACGACTGTCGTGAGCGCTAAGAAAAATCACTGCTGACTTCGAACCACGATATCTCGGTGAAAAGAAGAGATAGGACATTTTTAAAAAAATAGTTGGAAAGCTTATGAAATTCCACGTCCAGTGGTACCCAACAAATATTTTTTGATCTTCTGAAAATAATACAGCACGTGAGGAGTTTAAAAACAAAATTTTCTCAAATTTTCTACCTCAACTTCAACTTTTAGCAAGACCTAGGAAAATTTTTTCAGAAATCTTAAAATTATACGACATTGAGTCTGAAATCTCATCTTTAATTTAAGCCAAGAAAACTTAAAAAATCTTCATGGGTTCCCGAGACACGATTAAAAATGTTCAATTGTATCTGAGTTGAGTTTTAATCGACGATCACTGTACTCAGCCGGTCTGCTGTTCCCCTCGTTCGTTATGCTTTTGATTCTGTTCATTAGTAATTTTTATTTCAAATTATTGCAAATTTTTAATAACATTTATAGTTATTTGTTATTATTTACAATTATTTACAATATTATCCCCATATTAACGAATAGAATAATGATATATAAGCATAAGAGGGCTCCACTTAAGCGCCACTTCTGTGCGTGGCCTATTCGGTCCTGCCTCAATTGTTGTAAAATGTAAAGATTAAATTTTAAGCTTGGATTTTGAATTCTTCGTCTTGTGCAAAAAGTATTGAAATTAACCGTATATGGTTCCTACCTTACTGACATTACTTTTGACAATCTCTTGTCCCTCTTGTCAGTCTTGTCCACACGTTTCCACACGAAATTAAATAACTGGATATCGGTTTGGAATTTTGAGAAATTAAAAAAGGTATACTAAGGAAGGTTTATTTGGACCTACATTTTTATAATTACAATAAAATTGTAAACAGTTTTCCTATCGATATATAATTTCGTGTAAACCGGACTTCGTAAAAAAAAAATTGTGAGTAAGGTAGGAATCGGATAAGTGATAAATGACCCAAGTGTTAAGCTCAAAATTCCATTCTCCATTTTATTCAACGAAAATTATAGATAAATACTTTTTCTCTCTGTAGTGCTTATCTTTTTTTAAATTTAAGACTGCATACAGAGCGAAAAAATATTTAATTTCGATAATTTTTGCATAAAATGAAGAATTCAAAATCTAACTTCAAAATTGAATATTTTCATTTTGCTTAAAAAATATTTGAATTAGATATTTTCTCGCTCTGTACGCATAATTCTAGTTAAAAATTGACTAATTCTATAGAGGGAGAAAATTCAAAATTTAATATTTGTTGAGTAATATGAAGAAATCGAATTTTTAGATTAGAACTTGCCTTTCTTTGTTCTTTTAGGACACATGGAATAATTCTGGTATATATATATTTGCCCAACTGTCATAAGCTGTATTTTTTTTATAAGAATGAAAAAGGAACTAATGAAATACTTTAATTTTGTAAAAGATTGCACATATGAAAAATAAATGTTTTTTTTTTTTGCTATAGATGCATTATTTATTTTTTATTTTACCTAACTGCAATTGCTTTGTTTTCTTATACACTTGTTTATTTCTTATATATCTATTTGCAGGTTGTTGGTAAAAGTCCTGGCACGTTTGGATTTTTATTTTTGAAATGTGAACGAATCCGTGTCTTATCCGAACAACCTTTTCATTCACGAAGAGAGATTTGTTCAAAATAGCTTCGAATTGATTTGAATCGAAAAGCTCCAAATTTTAACATCAAACTGAAGTCTCCCCATAAAAATTTCAATTTTCTCTTTCATTAAATTTCTTCTCCATTAATTTGTCAACTCGAATCTGTTTTATTTGCGTTCGTACTAATTGAGAAGAATTTCTAAAAACTATATTCAAAGAATATAATCTATATAAAACTATATTTTGAATTTCGCGGTTTACTTTCGGTCGGTAATAGTCGGTAATGCAGTGCGAGTTCGACGTTCCTTGTTTATATTAGGATATTTCACAATCACTACCAGTTCGAAAAATATTGACCCCGAGAATACTGGGTATGCACATAGCAGACGTCCAATGCATTTTCTCATGCAAAAGTTAAAGTTTAGTTGGTTTTAAATTAATTAATTTTAAAAGATATTTTGTCATGACTTATCCGACCCAGAATAAGTTGAGCAAATACTTTTTTTAGAAGGCATTCACTTTGACGCTCACCAAAAAATAACACGCACTCTGTTTATTGGACGAAAAGAACATACTTGGAGGCTATGTTCGTAACATGTAAACAGAAAGTCCGGTAACTGCACTGACACTGCTAACTGCACGAAAGCAGGAAAAGTATTTTTGCGAATCTATCTGGAAATACAAAAATATAAACGCGAAAATGTTAATGAGCGAATACTTTTCGAATTTACCAAGTGATGTGAAGACTCGTTACACGGAAAAAATTGATATTATCGACTGTGACCCGTATGCATTAAAGAAAAACGATTTCGTTTTGAACGTCAAAGATGTGCCGAAGATTTCGTATGTCGATATATACAATTATTTTGCCTTATCACACAGTTTTTACACTGGCGATCAAATAAAAGCGTTTAAAAGCTTAGAAGCTTTTAAATTTTACGAAGCCGGATTTGTTATTAAAATATGGTGTCTAAAAAGGAATGAGCACTTTCTTGTCCTTGGAGAGGTAATAAAATAAGTTGTTTAATCACGTAATTCTATTTACCTTTAAAAAGACATGATTGTTAATAACAATAATGCTGTCTTAATTTAAAAACATAATATTTTAGTATTTCTCGCGATAATACTATTTCTCTGCAAAGTCGAGCAAAGTCGAGCACATCTTTGAGTCTTTTCTTGTTTCTTGAGTTGATCACATCTTTGAGTCTCTTTACGTTTCTTGAGAAAACAACACTTTTCTACAGTTACACGCTCTGTTTGTTAAATTAAAACATCTTTTAAATTAATCTTTATTCATTGAACCGCAAGTTACTTTTTACCTTTAAGTCTTTAGTGAAACTTCTCTCTAAATTTGGATTATATCTTAAATTTATTATTCTTATCAAAAATCGTCGGTATTTTGTGAATTGAGTAATACTGTTTATTAAAATAAACTTTGCTTGTATTAAACCTGTGGGTCTTTGATTTCGATCACCAATGCTACTTTTAACATAAGTATTACCCTAATTTATAACTAATATTAATATCTATAAAGCTAATAAATAACTATTTCTTGAAGAAATTTTATTGTTTGTTTCGATTGTATAAATGAATTTGAAATTTTCTTCACATAATAGGTGAAGCATTCTCAACGAATGAGTGCTCGAAATTTGCAACCATGGCTCATTATTAAGGAGGATGGCTCTATTTTAAGTGCTCATTGTACATGTATGGCAGGTCTTGGAGAATGTTGTAGTCACACGGCAGCAGTATCTTTTGCTTTACATGCCAAAAGTTTATCCAGCAACAACGAATTATCTTGTACCGATAAATTGGCAGCATGGCCTGTGCCTTCTGTATCTAATAAGTCCGTCAGTCCGAAAAAAATTCGAGAAATAAATTTGGGAAAAAAGATTAAGTCTTTCAATGGTAAGATAAAAATAAACATTAAAAGACTTAATACTATAATTAAAATAATTGGGAAATTGAGTTTAGAGTATTCTAAAATTTGACCGGTCATTGCTGTTAGTGTCATTAAGGGCGTTGGACCCAATTGTTAAGCACAAAATTCCATTCTCCATTTTACTCAACGAAAATTATAAATAAATAATTCTTCGCTCTGTAGCGCTAATCTTTTTCAAATATAAGACTGCCTACAGAGCGAAAAAAAATTTAGTTTCGATACTTTTTGCACAAAACGAAGAATTCAAAATCGAACTTCAAAATTGAATATTTTCATTTTACCTAAAAATTATTTGAATTAGATATTTTCTTGCTCTGTACGCATAATTCTAATTGAAAATTGATTAATCCTACAGAGGGAAAAAATTCCCAATGTACTATTTGTTAAGTAAAATGAAGAAATCGAATTTTTAGATTAGAACTTGGCTTTAACACCCTTAATCTTCTAATTTTTAAACATTTAATGATGAAAATGGAACTGTCATTTTAATTTTTTTAGATTACGTTGTTGATGCACCTACTTTGCGAAATGAAAATTTCAATACTTTCTTGGAAAAACTTCACTCTGTCAGTCCAAATTCAGTAATTTTGACCGTAACAAAACCTTTTGCCGTAGAACGTATTCCTCCAGTTATTGACAATTTGCCAATGATTTTAACAGAATTGTATCATGAGAGTTTTGAAGAATATTCTTTAGAAGATTTGAGAAATGTATTTATTGATTTACAAATAACGGAGGCAGAACAAATTGCAGTAAGAGATAAAACATTATCGCAAAGTAAATCCAACTACTGGTACAAAGCTAAAAGTGGAAGAATAACTGCATCAAATTTTAAAAGTGCTTGTTGCACTAAAGTAGATAATCCATCTTTAACGCTCATTAAGGGAATCTGTTATCCTCAAAAAAATTTATACAAAGGCCCAGCAGTAGAATACGGTTTGAATCATGAAGATATTGCGAGGAAAGAATATGTGATGCATCTGAAAAAAAAGCACACCAACGTAGTTGTGGACACAACAGGATTTATTATATCCTTAATTAATCCTGCGTTTGGGGCTTCCTATGATATTACATATTAGATTTCCCTTCAAATTGATTAGCACAAATGTGTATAAAAAATATAACATTTTAAATTAGATTTATTAACTTAATTAATACCATTAGATACAAATTATTATTTTTTCGAAATTTTTTTCATTAAAAACTTTTATTTAAACATAATTTTTTCATTTAAAATTTCGGTACTTTTTCATATAAAAATAAAGACCTGAAAGGAAATAAATATAAGTAAATATAAATATAATTATAAATATAAATAAATATAAGTGACCTGAAAGGAAATGTTTGCAGCAAATTCGAGCATGATTTACTGTACTTTCAGATAATTTGCCTTGTCTCATTGCATTTATCCATGCTTTTCGTCGAATTTTTGACAATTGTATAACCTGCTCTGGCCTTAAACTGGTGTCTTTTTTCAAAAATTTTTTATTTGTCTCCGTTATAATAGCTGGAAATCTAAAAAACTTCGAATCCAAATCATCAGAAGTCGTCGAGCAACCAACAACAAAACATTTTCTAAGACTTTTTCTTCCCATTTTATTATCTTTTTAAGAGCTTTCCTTTCCGGCAATCAAAAGACTTTATGTTTACATCGTTTACATGTTACGAACATAGCCTCCAAGTATGTTCTTTTTGTCCAATAAACAGAGTGCGTGTTATTTTTTGGTGAGCGTCAAAGTGAATGCCTTCTAAAAAAAGTATTTGCTCAACTTATTCTGGGTCGGATAAGTCATGACAAAATATCTTTTAAAATTAATTAATTTAAAACCAACTAAACTTTAACTTTTGCATGAGAAAATGCATTGGACGTCTGCTATGTGCATACCCAGTATTCTCGGGGTCAATATTTTTCGAACTGGTAGTGATTGTGAAATATCCTAATACACAAGACAAGAAACGGCGAAATTTTGTGGAAGGGGAAGAGTTGCTTGATTTTTTTTGTAATGGCGGTTTGCCATTTCTTCGTCGCCTTTAATCTAAGCGGTTATTATTAAAAATATTGCAAGATTTAATGTTTTCTAGATCTTGTTGAGTATCCTATTAAACGGAAACACAATCCACTCATTGCATGTTTGTGTCGTATTGAAAATTGCAGTATGGTAAACGAGGTGAGTTAATCTTTTCTATATCGAGCCGCGTCGTTGATGCGCTTTTGTGTTTTTATCATTTTTAACCATATAACATCCATTTAATCCTTTCTTTGCTATAAAGCAACTGCACTATTTTTTTTTCTTTTTATTTCACAGCTAAAAGTAAAAGTCTCTGAAGCGGAAGAGATCTATCGCACAAAGTATTATTCTGGTAAGTTATTTTATTTCAACGGACAACTTTTTGCAATTCCAAGGGGTATAAATCTTGTAAACATGAATATATATTATTATTTTAACTTGCAACTGCATTATATATTAATTTTTATTGTGTTAGAAATGTCTTTCATTTTTGGAGTAAAAAAAAATATGTTTTTTTGTGAAAATAGGCGGTTCTAGCAGGGAGAAATTTTTGTAATCTTTCATCTTCCTAGAAACAAAAAACCGATTGGAATGATTTGATTTAAATCGCCTTGAGGACTTTGTCAATTCGAAATCTTAATAGGAAATTTCTGTTTGGCTTCAATTCGATGCGACTTCGAATTTAACTCTTATTTATTTATTCAATGCGACTACTATCCGTTTATTAAATGTTTGTCCCTGAACAAAAGTTGGAATAAGTCAGTCAAAAAAAAATCGCCAATGAAAAAGATTCACGTCACTGTAAAAATATTTTAATTGCCAACATTTTTCCCATTAATGGTTTTTCACAAAAAAATTATTTTAAGTTATGAACAAATAACGGTCAAAAAACGGTTATCGGCATGAACTTCACATCAGTGAACTTTCAGTTGCTGCATCTTTTTTTAAAAAAAGTTAAAATATGTCAGAAAAATCAGGTCAAATCTTTAACGTGTTTTTTAAAAGTAGGCATTATGAAAATATTAAAATTTTATTCATTTTCACTTATACGATTAATTATAGAGGAAGATCCTAATAGTGCTAGAAAGCTCTATTAAAGCTTAAAATGTGTCAAAAAATTCAAATAATTGTTAGACATAGAATAAATTGTTAAAATAATTACATATTTCGATATTAACGATTATTGTTTTCTGGGCTTTTTTTTGTGGAGGTCTCTGGCCGAGAAGTGAAAGTAATCTTCTTAAAGGGTTCCAAGTGACTATTGTCCGGTCCAGGGTTTCCATTTAGTATATCTGGCAGAAAATTTTAACAGTATTCCAAAAACTTGACACTGATACTTGGGACTTCTTTCTTCTCTCGAAGGAAAAAAATAGGGCATGTGATACTTTACGATAAGAGAAAATTAGTTAAACCAATTATACATTCATAAAAATAAATATTTTTAGCTAATAATAGTCAATAAACCTTCGTTTCATGTAGACAAAGGTTTATTGACTCTTATTAGCAAAAAATATTTATTATTATGAATGTATAATTGGTTTAACTAATTTGCTCTTATGGTAAAGTATCACATGCCCTTAAAAAATAATCGTTGATAACGAATTGTGTAATTATTTTAGCACTTTATTCTATATGTCTAACAATTATTTGAATTTTTTGACACATTTTAAGCTTTAATAGAGCTTTCTAGCACTATTAGGACCTGAAATAGCACCTTCCTCTATAATTAACTGTATAAATGAAAATTAATAAAATTTAAGTATTTTAATAATGCCTACCTTTAAGGGTGTTGGATGCAAGTTCTAATTTAAACATTCGATTCCTTCATTTTACTCAACAAATATTAAATTTAGAATTTTTTCCCTCTGTAGAATTAATCAATTTTTCACTAGAATCGTGCGTAAGAGCGAGAAAATATCTAATTCAAATATTTTTTAAGTAAAATGAAAATATTCAATTTTGTGGTCAGATTTTTAATTCTTCGTTTTATGCAAAAAGTATCGAAATTAAATATTTTTTCGCTCTGTATACAGTCTTAAATTTAAAAAAAGATAAGCACTACAGAGAGAAAAAGTATCCTATTATAAAAAGATGATGAGGTCGAAGTCGAAAAAACCTAACGCCTTTTCCGGCAATCTGATTCGTTGTCGCGTAAGTATCGATAGTGCTTTTCGACAATCGATACTTGCGCGCGCTCATTTGAATTTGATTTCATTAATCCTCATTTTATCACGAGTCTAAACTCGAAATATATCGAAAATCTTGGTTTTAAAAAAGCAATTTTATAGTAATATTTAAAATAAATAATCAGCTAATTTATTATGACTAATTAATAAATTAATTTAATAATTAGTTAACCGATTTTTCAAATAATAATGTACAACTATAAATTCGCTACTTTTTTTAGAAATTGAAACCATAATTAAAGATTCATACTACAGTAAACATAGTCAATTTTGAAAACAATCTAATAATAATTATTTTTTATAACGTAAAATAGATGTTGTATCAATAGTTTATAAAGTATCAGACTTTAAAGAAATATGAAGTATCATGAGTTATAAACAAAAACAGTGGGTAATTATATTCTTTTAAAAATTTACTAGCGAGGTTTCGCCTTATAAAAAAACTTAAGAAATTTACAGTTTTGTAATAATATATAAAATAAACAATTAATTAATTTCATGATAATTAATTAGCCGGTTATTTCAAATAATACTGTACACAACTATAAATGTGGTATATGAATGCAGTAGTTTTTTTTAGAAATTTAAACCATAATTCAAGATCCATACTATAGTAAACACAGTTAATTTTGAAAACAATCTAATAATAATTATTTTTTATAACGTAAAATAGATGTTGTATCAATACTTTATAAAGTATCAGACTTTAAAGATTTAAAAACAAAGAAAACTTAGATTAAAATCAAGCCATATTTTACGTAAAGTAGCAAACGATTTGATTTTATTATATATTTAATTTTAATAAAACATGTTTACCGTAATTTACATAACTACTTTATGTTTTGCGTTATAAAAAAAACAGTGGGTAATTATATTCTTTTAAAAATTTACTACATTTACAGTTGTATTGGATGTTTAAGCGAGATTTATCCTTCTAAAAAAAACTTAAGAAATTTACATTTTTATAATAATATTTAAAATAAACAATTAAATCATTTATAATGACTAATTAATTAATTTCATGATTATTAATTAGTCGGTTATTTCAAAAAATATTGAACACTACTATAAATGTGGTATTTTTGTTAGAAAAGAATCCACAATTAAAAATCAATACAACTATATAAAACGTAGTTAATTTTGAAAACAATCTAAGAAATATTATTTTTTGTGAAGCAAAACACACGTTGTAATTATTTAATTTATAAAATATAAGGAAACATTTTTTATAAAATTTTTTTTTTATTTTTGAAAATTATTTAAATTTTTTAAATTCATATCAGGTTACTGTTATTCCTATAAAACTCAAATTTTAAAATGTCAAATATTAATTATGACGGATAGAAAAGAAGAAATAAAATTTCATAAATTATAACTTAAAAAAGAAAAAGTAGTATCATGAACATTTAAGAAGGAAAAACAATCCTATTTCACCTTCCATTTCAAAAATATTATTAATTCAATGAAATTGATGGACTTATTTGTTTCAATAAAAATCTCGGTTTTAAAAAAGCATTTATATAGTAATATTTAAAATAAACAATTTACTAATTTATTATGACTAATTAATAAATTAATTTAATAATTAATTTACCGGTTTTTCAAATAATACTGTACAACTATAAATGCGAAAGTTTTTTTTTAGAAATTGAAACCATAATTAAATATCCATACTACAGTAAAGAAATATGAAGTATCATGAGTTATAAAAAAAACAGTGGGTAATTATATTCTTCTAAAAATTTACTAGCGAGGTTTCGTCTTATAAAAAAAACTTAAGAAATTTACATTTTTGTAATAATATTTAAAATAAACAATTAATTAATTTCATGATAATTAATTAGTCGGTTATTTCAAATAATACTTTACACAACTATGAATGTGGTATTTTTTTAGAAAAAAAAGACCACAATTAAACATCAATACAACTGTATACGTAGTTAATTTTGAAAGGAATTATTCCTATAAAATGTAAATTTTTTAAAATAAAATTTTAATTATGACGGATAGAAAAGAAGAAATAAAATATCATAAATTTTATAACATTTAAAAAAAGTAAATGCGCGCGCGGAGCGCGCGTTCGTTCTTGTTTATCTATAATTTTCGTTGAATAAAATGGAGAATGGAATTTTGAGCTTAACACTTGGGTCCATCACCCTTAAACAATATGTTAAAGATTTCATCTGATTTTTTTCACACACATTTAAGTTGGCTTAACTAAATTACGATTTACATTACCATAAGAGCAATTTAGTTTCCGCAACTTTACGTTCACAATAATAAATATTTTTCACTAAAACTAGGCCATTTACCTCCGTCTGTATGAAACGAAGGTAAATGGCCTAATTTTAGTAAAAAATATTTATTATTGCGAACGTGAAGTTTCGGAAACTAAATTACTCCTATGATAAAGTATTACATGTCCTTAAAAGAAAAGAATTCACCTTTTAATTAGGGTAGATAATGTTCCCCTCTTTGTTCGTTTTTTTTCTTCAATATAGCTTGAATTAATAGAATCGAATAAGTGAACACTGAAAAAAGGTTTGGTTCGGACAACAAAATAATTTTGTTGGTATTTGTGCAACAAAATTTTTTTGTTGGCTCAACCAAATTTTTGTTGGGTCAAGAAAACGTTTTGTTAAACCAACAAAATGTTTTGTTGAACCAACAAAAATTTTTTTCAGCCAACAAAACATATTTTGTTGCACAAAATAATTTTCTCAGTGAAGAAAATTGGCGAGCGTAGTCCAAGTAAAATCTTTAGTGCTCTTAGACTCGTGTCTTAGACATTTAATTTAAATGCTATTAAATTTTAATTATTTTAATTTAATATATAATGCATAGTGAAACTTACCACTTGAAATAGTTCTCTTTTATTCTGAATCGTTTTCTTTGAGAAATAGTAAAAAGTACTAATTGTCTTTTCAGAGCGCAAATCAGCCTTATTGAAATAGGTTTTGCTTTGATATCGAGTTACATTGTGGTATTTTCTTTTTTCCGTGCTCTCATCTCTCACACTCCCCCTCCCCCTCGCATACTTCCTCACCGCTATTTCACCCCTCCCCCCCTCTATCATAATTTAATATATTTTAATCTAAAATGTCAAAATTCAAAATTTTATTTGGAAATTCCATTTTTTGATGTGTCAATTTGAGATCGTTCTATTTTAAACCTTTGAATCAGAAATTATTTATTTATAAACTTTTAATCTAAAATTATCTAATGTCGAACTTTTTAAATTTAAAATCGTTGACAATCTTCTTCTGAACTATTTATTTTTTAAATTTATTAATATTATTACTAATACTATTTATTAATACTAATTTAATATCAAATATTTTTTAGATTTCAGAGTAGCTAGTAGGCGACAACTGGTTTGTACGTCTTGTGGCGACGAAATTTCAAACACAGTCGGAAACTTTTTTAGTCACCCAATTTTGAGTATTTTCCAGTGCGAAGTAAGTATTCGGAATATTATTTAAAATGCTGAATGCAAGTCCTTACGTTAGTTACAAGTCTCCTACTTTTCAGATGTTCAATCTGGAATGTCACAAATTTTTTAATTTATCGTTTTATAATTACATATTACTTCTGGAATTGTTTTTTAAATTAAATTAAAATTTTTAATTTAAATTTTTTCAGATTTCCAATTTCAAATTGCACAATATTCATGTTACAAGAATTTGACATTAAGGGTATTAATTACCATAAGAGTAAATTTTGTTTCTTCAAGTTCGCGTTCGCTGTATTTTCTTTATATTTTTTCAAGTTCGGGAGTTTTTGGTTTCGGGAAAAAGATGTCCCAATTTTTGGGGAATTATTTAGTTTTAAATATTCTTATTGCTTTTTATTTATTTAGATTTTAATAGCCAAGTGATCTTATAAAAATGTGATTTAAACGCTAAATATAAGGACATTAATTATTTAATATTGATGTTTTTATTACTTTTTAGACATGTGTGACTAAATGTGAGCGGACGAATTTCAATACCAAGAAAGGCAAGTGTCTCCTTTGCTGTAATAGCAGTACGTACAAGTGTGGAAAAAAATCTTGTTGCTATGAATTCTGTAGGGTAAGTAACGATAATTAAATAATTTTTTATTAAAGTTCATTTATTACAATATATTATTTGGTTACCTTTCATGGCGATAAAAAATACATTAACTTCGGGAATTTTTTTTTATATGCATCTTTTTCAAATTCTTTTGAATTCTTCTAAATATAATTTTGAATGTTTTAAAATTCATTTTTACATTAAAGGAGTTTTGAAAACTAAACTTTGGAAATACATTTTACTTTCAGAACTGCATAAAGAGAAATGTGAGCAAGTGTATTAAAGACGCTGAAAAAGACGATTGGAAGTGTTTCGTCTGCTATTCAAAACCTTTTTGGCGACTGAGAGGAGTTTGTGAAGTCATTATGTCTTCGACAAGCAAGTAAGAATTCTCTCTACAATTTATAATTTTTAGATATACGAGAACAATTAAATTCTGAAAAGAGTCACATTTATCGAAACTAGATAACACTTGCTCTATCTATAGCTTTACTTTAGACCTCTAGACTTAAATTTTACATTTTGTTTTTTCTTCTTTCATTAGTTTACCAGTTAATTTATTTTTTATTTGAACGCTAAATATCAGCAGGATTCGGAATTCGCTATTCGTTTCGAACCAACTTTCTGTTCCTGTTTTGCTCACTTCATTTTCAAGAATACTAGCTTCGAATTCAAGAATTATAAAATCGAAACTTGATGAAACCGAACGCAAATAAATCAGTAAAATGAGTCTGAAATGACTTCGATGAAGAATCAAGATCTCTGCAGTGCTTTTGTTCGGAGCTCATGTTTTACGAAGATAACATTTTATGTAAATAACATCAACTTGAAGATTTGAAAATGTCTCACAAATCTTCAGAAAATTTTTTAAAATTCTACAAATCAAAAGAAAATTATGAAATATTAAGAAGTGATTTTAAATCATTGAAAAATTTTTATTACTTTGTAGGAATTACTTGTCATTCTCATTGAAGATTCTGAACGTTTTAAAAGGTTTCTTGAGATTTTTTATTTCAAGAGTTTTTTTTTAGAGATTTTAATGCACTTTAGGAAATTTTAAAGAATCTCACGAGATTTTTATGATATTTCTAGGAATTTCGAAAGATTTTAGCGAATTTTAAGAAATTTCAATAGATAAGGGATTTCAATAAGTTTCCAATAATTTTAAGAGATTTCGATGCATTTTGAGGAATTTTAAGGTTTTTCATGAAGTTTTAAAATATTTTAGGAAATTTAAAGTGATATACGAAATTTTTGAAAAATTTCAATAGTATTTTTATTGAAAATTTGTGCGCATTTTTAATACTTTTTTGTCAGGGAAAATTGTCTGAAAGTCAGGGAAATTGAGAAATTGAATCATGTGGCCACCCTGATTTTCAAAAATTTTCGAAAATTTCAAGAGATTTAACGGACGATAAATTAATAATAAAAACATTTTATTAATTATTTTTCATCAGAAGCTTTTTTTTTAATGATGGAATCAGTGTTGGGTAGTAACTATTTACAAGTAACTAAGTTACTAAAAAGTTACGTTATTTGTAACTTTTAGGATAACTTAGTTACTTTTTTTAAAAAGTAACTGAGTTAACTTTTTAATTGTAACGTAACTTAGTTACAATTTTTGCAGTAACTTGTAACTTAATTTTAGTTACTTTACAGTTACTTTGTGTTTTTTGTAGGGTTAATTTACATTTTTCTTATAATAAAAAAGAATGAGATTAAAGACTCGGATTTTAAATAATATTTCCAATAATATGTTGATAAATTATTAATATTTTTATTATTTTAATAATACAACAATAATAAATAACTAGTTACTATAAATAAAAACTAGTTACTCAAAAAGAAGTAACATACCCAACACTGGACAGAATATTTAGTGAGTATCAGAATTATCAGAGACACAGAAATTAGAGTAAATTGTTATTCGGTGAAATAAAAATGATGTAAAATTAATATCTGGTGTTAATAATTCTAGAAAATTAAGTTCGTTTTTTAAGGGAAGTAGCACTTAGTTCCAAACGTCGCAATGCATAAATGTTCATTCGCTTTTCCTCTTGTAGTTCTTTCTGTATTAATTCCCTGCACAAAAATAAATATAACACAATCCAGATGGTTAATTAATCCACTGCATCTAACCACGTCGTTGATTTTATCCGCGAAACTTAATCTCAAGAATCTACCTAGAGCTCGAAACCTATCTGTTGCCGTAACATCGACTGAATTATCTCGACATCTCGAAATTTCTGAGCAGAAAGAATCGACAATCGAAGAGCGAATAGAAGATGTGCATGCAACGTTCAACGCCATCAGACTATTCAGGACTGAAACTTTTTTTCAGAAGGAAGAAACAGTCCCGACCTGCCTCCCGAGAGAGAAGCGCGGATCCCAGCACTGAGCGTTCCAAGCGGCACAAAATTATCTCTCCTTTCAGGAGAAGGGAATTGCTTAAATCAAAAAAGACTCTGAAGACTCTTCACTCTCTCTGCGACGACAGCAACGAGGACGAAAGAAACTCAATGGATTCCGCTCGGCCTCTCTACCAAAGAGGACTAAGCGACGTTGAGGAAAGTTCCGACAGTCGACTGTCTACAAATTCCTCATTTTCCGAAGACTTTGAACCCGCCCAGAAAAGGCCAATTTCCAGAAAAGAGTCTTTCAACCGAATTTCCAGAAAAGTTACCAAGTCACCGAGTCCGAGCAGTAGTTCCAGCTCTCGCTTTCAAAAATCCAAACACCGGAAGAAAGAGAAAATGAAGATTCAGGAGAAACACAAACGTAAACTTTACACTCCCACGGTTGAGGAAATCGTTCTCTCGCCTGTTCTCTCCAATGACGAGGACCACGACAAGGAACAAAAACACGCTTCGCTGAGGTTCAAACACCACTTCTCGTTGCTCTTTGAAAATGCGAAGGCTCTTCTCAAGAAAGTCTCCTCTGCACTCGACAAATGCGAGAAGAATTGCTTGGAGAAGAATTATATAAAAGAAGACGACGCTCTGGAGACAACGAAACGATTTGAGAAAATTCTCAGGGATCTCGAATCCGAAACAGTCGACAAGTACAAGGAAGTCGATCAGACTTACAAATCGTGGCAGAAGAACTTCAGTTCGTGTTTTAGGACGCGGAATGGCATCAAAAAGAAGAAAAGGCGGAGTAGCTCTTCTTCGAGTGAAGCTGAGGAAAAGGAAAT
>CAJFCP010025898.1:11465-37129 GCA_904066005.1 Synergus itoensis | reverse complement strand
TGAAGTAGAAAAGGAAAGTGAAGTAGAAAAGGAAAGTGAAGTAGAAAAGGAAAGTGAAGTAGAAAAGGAAAGTGAATTAGAAAAGGAAAATGAATCAGAAAAGGATAGCGAGGCAGAAAAGGAAAGTGAAGTAGAAAAGGAAAAGGAAGGAGAAAATGTAACTGTGCAGAATGGAGTTGTCTCCGAATGTGATAGCGATGCCATTTTTTCTGCAGACGAAAGCCGAAAAAATAGCTCGGAGAAAGCTTCCGAAGATTCTATTGATCAGAAGAAGTCTACAAAGAAAATATCAAGGGAAAGAAATTCAAGAAGTGAATCACCAGAGAAATCCAAAAAGTCGGAGAAGAGAAATTTGAGGAAGAGATCCGATGGAAGTTCGGAAGAAATTGATCCAGTCACCCAGAATGGAAGGTATTCATCTCCTGAAGAAGAGCCTCCTGAAAAGACAAAAAAATTGGAGAATAAGCTCGGACCTGCAGGAAAATCCGATGTTGAGGAAGAAGAAGCGAGGAAGAAATTGCTTCTTACGGACTCGGACGACTCAGAGCTAAGCATGCCAAAATCTGTCTCTGAATCCGTCGCGAGTTGCAGTACAATCCTTGGAAATGTGAGTTCTCCAGTCCATGAAGATTCTCCAGAGATCAACGTGAGTCAAAATGATAAGGACGAGGATTTGAAGGCCAAAGAGGCGCTCCTTAAATCCTCGAGTGATTCTACGGGAAGCGAGGTCGAGACGAAAGGTAAATCGAAAAAACGGAAGGAGAAAAGATCAGAAATAGAGTCAGAGAAGGAGGTGAGTCAAGAGACTGATAATCAGGAGGGTGAAGAAGTTGAAATCAGTTTGGAAATTGAGAAGAGTTTGGAAATTGAGAAGAGTTCGGGTGTAGAAAATAGTCCAAAGATTGGTAAAGAAGTAGAAGCAGATTCAGAGAAAGAAGTTTCGACAACGAAAGTCCCGAAGGAGAAGCATATTTCGAAGAAGACGATCACGTCGAGCGACTCTGGATTGGAGGAGGCGGAGGGAGAAAATACATCGAAGTCTCAAAGCGATAGAATTGCGAATAAAAAGGCGAAGAAGAATTTGTTGAAATCGAGCAGCGATTCGAGTTCGGAGACAGTAATTACTGACACGGATGATAATCTAAAGGCGAAACGGTCTCTGTTGAAATCCTCGTCTGAGGAAGACAGTCCCGATATGTTCAACTCTTTCGAGTTGAAAAAGTCGAAACGAAAGCGAAGCGATTCAGTTTCTGAGAATTCCGAATCCTGCCGATTGCTGCGTAGGAAGCGATTTAAGCTTTCGAAAAATACGTATTACAGGGCAGACAAGAAGCTGAGAATGTCGTGTCGCGTTGAGTTGAAGAGACTGAGCAGAAACGTTTTGAGGAAACATGCGAAAGCACTGCAAAGGTCAAAGCAGCACCTGGAACGAGAAAAATTGAAAAGGTATACGGTTTAAAGAAAGAAGTTTATTGGGATTTAGGGCGGTGCATGGGGATCCAATTTTTTTGTAATATGTAATCATTATCGGGGTTTTCTTTAATTAAATTCGCTTTTTAAAAAGCTCCCATTTTTCCATTTGAACTTTACTTTTATAGGGTGTACAAAAAAGTGACTTTTCAATTTTTTAATCAATTTCCAGATATTGAATCGTTTCGATAAGTTGATTGATTTCGTAATACTTATCAAAACGTTTCGAATTTTAATCCAGAAATTGAATCGTTTCGACAAATCGATCGATACCGTACTTTTACACATTCGGAATTTTGGTTTCCCGACAAAAGGATGTTGTTCCAAAATAATAAGTTTATTTAGAAAATATTCTTTAACAATTTGATTGCATTTTATAATATAAATAGATTTAAACGATTAATAATTTGGATCCCCAACCAAAAAACCAAAAACGATATTTCTTAAGTAATTTTCCTTTCTTGGGCTTTGATTAAAACAGAACCAAGAATTCCAAGGCTGTAAAAAAATCTTTAATTATATTATTTTCTAGCAGTAAATTCATCAGGAATACGCGATCGTATTATTTGTAGGTCAGTTAGGAAATTTTACGCGAAATTTCATAAAACTTTTTCATTATTTCATTTTGGTAAATGGCGATTTACTATAATTTTCCATTATTAGATTATGAGATTCTTTTTTTTTTTTACAAAATAGTAATACCTAATATAAAAAATTAGTTTTTTTTTTTATATATTTTGTTATTTATTGACATTATTGTTAGGATAGTGTGTAAAACAATTCAAGCAAGTGCAATTTTTTAATTAAAAATTATGATTTGCGTTGATTAAAAACTTAAAAATTGTTCTAAAGTTCAAATTTTTTACAAGGCCGTGCATAAATAAATTAATTTGCTCAATATTAAATAATTTCCTTTGAACATTGAGAGTTATATTATAATAGTTATTATTTATTATAATTTTTTTATTATTGTTAAAGCTTTTAAAATTACAGCTTTTTTTTCATTTAAAATCTCGCTGAAATTCAACTCTGAAGGGTTTTCATTCAAAAATGTTTTGAACTTATCCTTCTGATAAATCCGTTTCATAAATTTGGATTTTTTCACTACAGTTGCCTCCCAATAATTGGACTTTTGCAAACATTGAACATTTCAACAAAGATATAAATGATTGCTGTCTGCCTTTTATGCTCATTTTGAGTATACATTCCTGCAATATTCGCTTGCAACGCGCAAGGTGTTGTCGTTTATGAAGAGTTGAATTTATGAGTATTTTGATCCAACCTAGTGTTCAATGTTGAGAGGCGACTATGTTTAAAAAAAATCGTTGCTCATAAAATACATTTTTTTTATTACTCATAAGATTTTGTAATTGAAATTTATTTTAAACTCTATTCAACTTGAATATATAATTTCAAAAATATATTTTAATTGAAAATCACCAATTTATTCCGTAAAAAATGGGCGATTAAAAAGTAGTTGTACGAACTACAATATACTTTGTCAACCAACACCTTTATATTATCTGTATAGAAATTAAAAATATGATTTCAAACAAGCGAGAATATGATTTTGCTTTTGTTTTCTAAATAATACTTTGAGGATAATTGAAAAATAGCGGATGTGTTTATTTCAGATTGTATATATTTGAGTAAACTATAAAATAAAATGAAGTTGAAAACTTTCAAAGCAGTATTTATTTTTTTGTTTGTCTTAATCAAGTAAAATACCCATTACAGTCTGGTTTCTATGGATAATATCGAAAAGACTAGAAAGAAAGGCGCCGTACATGATTCCTCAGATAGCGATTCCGATTTCGGATCCAACCATCGGAATCGTAAGAAAAAAGAAATGGAAAATGATGAAACACTATTGGACCATTTGAAGAAGGTAGAAAACGGCGATAGTGATAATAAAGGTGATTCGAAGTTGTCGGAAGAAGAAATCTCGGCTGAAGGGGCCAAAAAGCAGCAAACAAAAGAAGAACTTTTTGCCGAAGCGGACAAACGTGCGAAGGAGGCGCTACTAAATAGTTCTGACTCCGAAATGGGTGAGTTTTTATTATTATCTAACGGAAAGGTCGACGAGTTTTTTTTTTTAATAAGAAAAGTTTTTTAATAAGTTAAGGGTGTTGGAGCCAAGTTCTAATCTAAAAATTCGATTTCTTCATTTTACTTAACAAATACTAAAATTGGAATTTTTTCCCTCTGTGAAGTTAATTTTAACTAGTTTGTCGTGGAATTTTAAAGGATTTGATATTTTTAAAATATTCCGTAGAATATTTTCTTAGAAGATTTCAAAAGATTTTAAGTAATTTTATGCGAAATTTTTGAAAAAATTTAATAGCACTTTCATTGAAAATTTATTTGCATTTTTAATAACTTTCTGTCAGGGAAATTTGTCTGAAAGTCGGAGAAATTGTAAAAATGAATCCTGTGGCCATCCTGTCCTTACAAATTTTAAGGACTTAATGTTTTAACGCTTTCGATGTTGAAAAAGTTCAAAAGTTGTGTATTTTTGTCTAAACTAAAATCAAAAGCAATTCACTAACAAAATTTTTCAACCTCAATTATAAAAATTGAACACTAATTATGTTTTAATTCTGAGAAAAATTTTTTTCATATTTTAATCAGATTGTATCTGAAATATTTATTTTAAATGAATCTAGATTCTTTTCATTACTGAATAGATTAATGTTATTTTTAATCAGAATCATCAAAAGATTCACTAGAAGAGACTGATTCGGACAAAAAAACCAAAAAGGAGACGAAGAAAAAAGAAGAAAAGACAAAGAAAAAAGAAGAGGAAAATATTGAAGATAAGGATGAATCAAAAGAAGATTCCATAGAAGAAGAAGAAGAAGAAGTAGGAGATGCAAAATCTGACAACAAAAAGAGTGATGATGATATCGAAAATGATGAGGTAACGTATCAAATTACAAATAATTTTTACTATTTAATTTTCTTTGCTGATTCCAAACTCATTTATAATTTTTTTTTCAATCAAGGAAAAAGAAAAACGAAAAGATAAATCGAAGTGGAAAGATGACAAAATTCTTAAGTTAAAAATTTCGGATTCAGACTCGGACGCGGAGAAGGAAAAGTGGAATAAAAGTCAAGAGAAATTGAAAGAAAAGAAAAAAGACGGAGGGTACGTTCTGTATATTTTGTTTATGAATTTCATTTTTAAGTTTAGTTCAGGTTTAAAATGCATTGAATTACAGCACTATTGAATTTTTGATTATTCACTTTTTAATCTAAGTATTTATTACAGATCGAGTTCAAATGAAGATGAGCCGAAGGTCAAGAAAGTCAAGAAAAATCGCACAAAGAGAAAAATTCTCGATTCAGATTCAGACATTAAGATCACTGATAACAGTGATTCTGATGATTGTGATTTTGTGAACGCTAAAGACAAGAGAGAGAGCAAAAAGTCACGGAAACGAGCGTCTCGAAAATCGTCTGATTCCGATTCTTCTCTTGAAGAAAATAAGTAAATTATTGGGTTTACAATTCGATATCTTTGGTGTAAGAAAATATGAAATTGTTAATTATTCCTTTTTTTTGTAGACCAAAGGCTAAGAGAAAACGGATAAAAGCTGTTTCTGACAGTGATAGTGACAGCGAAGCTGCTACTAATTCACAAGGTTCACCTCTGAAAGGCGGAAGAAAAAATATTCGGAAAGTACTCAAGGACAAACAAGTCGCTGAAGATACAAAGCAAGCCGCAAAAGAGGAAGAAGAAAGGCTTAAAAGGATATCGGATAGGCAAAAATTGGTATGAAAAATGAAAGAGGAATTTTTTATCTATTGATCCTCAATTTAAAAATTAAAATTTTCCAGCAATAATTTCAAATTTTTATTTTTTATTCGTTTTAAATTTCAATGCGTTGAAAATTGTGCAATTTTGAATATTTTTACTTTAAAACGTACCTTTTTTACTTTTTTTTTTTATAGTACAATGAAATGTACGAGATAAGATTAGCAGGCGAGGAAAAAGTGGAAAAGCTTGTTCTGGACTTTGACGAGGAGACAAAAGAGGAATTGGTGAGTGTTCATCCAGATCTAGTGAAGCGTTTGAAGCCGCATCAGGCCCGAGGCATCAAATTTATGTGGGATGCCTGCTTTGAGTCCGTGGAACGAATAAAGAATTCAAAGGGTTCTGGATGCATTATTGCGCATTGTATGGGTCTAGGAAAAACATTCCAAATCGTGTCGCTCGTCCACACTCTTCTTAGCCATGAGGAAACTGGTATCAAGACGGTTATGGTTGTCTGTCCGCTGAGCACAGCTCTGAATTGGGCTGGCGAATTTGAGATGTGGCTTAAGGATCTCGACAATTATGACGATCTCAACGTCTACGAACTCGGAAAGTGAGTAGCGATTTTAGAAATATTTAGAGAGTCTGCTTTCTATTAAATTATAAAATTAATATTGAGTTCTCTTTTCTTCTAGGCACAAGCAAAACTTCGAGAGAAAATATCAACTTGAGCATTGGCAGAAAAACGGCGGCGTATTGATTATCGGCTACGATATGTTCCGAAATTTGACCGGAAGTGGGAAGAAAATGCGTAAATCAATGCAACAAACAATTTTAGAATGTCTTGTGGATCCGGGACCAGATTTAGTCGTCTGTGACGAAGGACATTTGTTGAAGAATGAAGACACCGCCTTAAGTAAAGCGATGAGAAAAATAAAATCTCTGCGTAGAATTGTCCTTACTGGAACACCTTTACAGAATAATTTAATTGAATGTAAGAGTTATTTTATTCCTTTACACACAGCTTCCTTAAGGACATGTGTTACTACCATGTGAATAATTGATTCAACTTTAAACTCATTCGTTAATCATTAAAAGGGATGGACACAATTTAAAATAAATCATTTATTTTGCAGACCATTGCATGGTGCAATTTGTGAAGCCGAATCTGCTGGGAACGAAGAAGGAATTCTCGAATCGATTCGTCAATCCTATAAAGAACGGATCAGCTGCCGATTCGACTCCCTACGACGTCAAGTTGATGAAGAAGCGAGCTTTTATCCTTCACAATTTGTTGCAAGGCAGCGTCCAGAGGTTTGATTACTCTGTACTCACTCCCTTCTTACCTCCGAAGAATGAGTACGTTATATCTGTGAAACTCACTCCACTCCAGGTGGAACTCTATCAGTATTATCTCGAAAATTTCACAAGGTGAGAACTATACTTTTTAATAATTGCACACCAATTTTAAAGACTTTGAAGAAATTACAAAAATTTTGGGATGGTCGAGTTTTTGGAATATGTATTTGGTTTTCAACAGTCCCGTGACTGCTGAATATATATATAATATATATTTCATATCGTATTTTACATACAAAAAAATAGACACGTATTTTTTTATTTCAACATGATATGCCAGCTTTTCAAGTTACAAGTGTTTAAACATCTGGAGTAGAAAAAATTAAGGATTTTTAAAAATCTTCCAGTTCGTAAACTATTTCAATAAAAAATTATAACAAGTAACTTGTATTACGAATAACTTTTTTCGTTTTTGCAGGGGCACAGCTAGAGGTCCCCGTCTCTTTCCAGACTATCACGCGTTACAGCGAATCTGCACACATCCAATCGTTATGAAAATGAATGCCGAAAAGATGGAGAAGAAGAGGCAGGAAGAAGAGACTGATTCAGAAGGTTCCTTGAAAGATTTTGTAGTCGATGGAAGCGACACTCCGAACAGTAGTAGTGATGACAGTGGTAATGATGGCAGCGACATTCAGTGTATCGATTCTGATAAAGAAGTGCCAAGCAAACGACGAGGAACTCGAGCCAATCCCGTCGGTGAGATAATTTTTCGTATTTTCGAATTTTTATACTTTTTTATTATTCTATCCTGTCAGTTTTATCAAATCACTTTTATTATCACGTGATATAAAGATAAATTATTATTTTAAACATTTTTAGATCAAATTTGTATAGTTCTAATTTAAAATTTAGGGATTTTGAAAGCTTTAAGTTTTAAATTTCTGTAAAGAAATTTAATAAATTTTGGACTATGCAGTTTTGAATGTCTATTTCTAAATTTGTTTGATTTTCAAAGCCTCGATTTTAAAATTGTCCAGTTTTTATAGTTTGAATTTAATAAGATTATATATTTAAAAAAGACGACAGAAGCTGAATTTAAGTTTTAATTTTCATTTTGTAATTTAGTTTTGAATATTTGAAATAAAAAATGTGCAATATTGAAAGTTTAAATATTTGATTTTAATGACCGACATAGGTATTTTGTTAAATCTGAAAATGATCTGAATTTAATTTATTTTATTCAATTTTACTGGCCACCCTCTAACGTTTTTCTTTTTACCAGACAATTTTTTTTTGCATTATATTTATCTAATTAATTTTACTAAAAGATTTTAATTAACTTTTTCATTAAATCAGCAGATGATAAAATTCTTGAAGCTGAGCCAGAAATCGCAGAACCAAGAGAATGGTGGTCAGAAAAGATAAAACCGGAACACTTTGATGACATGAGAATTTCTGCAAAATTAGTTCTTCTCTTTGGAATTCTGAAAGAAAGTGAACAAATTGGCGACAAAGTGTAAGTATCAAGATTTTAAAATTAAAACACAAAACTGCAAGGAAGTTTAAGAATTTATATTTCACCTAAACTGGAAATTGAATTATTTCTCCAGTCTTTTAAATAATTTTAAATGATTTTTTTTTACAGATTGGTCTTCTCTCAGTCTCTCTATTCACTCACACTCATTGAAGAATTTCTCTCTCGGATCGACGATGCGACGCAGAGTAACAATATTTCAGAAAAACTTGAAAATCACACCGGAAGTTGGTCCCTGGGTTTGGATTATTTCAGACTCGACGGACAAACTTCTGCGGAAAACCGGTCGCAGTGGTGCAAAATTTTCAACAGACCAAGCAACACGAGAGCGAGATTGTTCCTAATATCGACGAGAGCTGGAGGATTGGGAATAAACTTGACAGCTGCTAATCGAGTTATTATTTTCGATGCTAGCTGGAATCCCTCGCATGACGTTCAGAGTATTTTTAGGATATACCGGTACGTTTTATTTATACAACTTGGCTTGGCTTTTCCCAAATTAAAAATTTTATTAATTTTTATTGATTATAGGTTCGGACAAAAGAAACCCTGTTATATTTACCGACTCCTCTCAAAAGGAACCATGGAAGAGAAAATCTACAATCGACAAGTATCAAAATTGTCACTCGCTTGCCGAGTCGTCGATGAACAACAAATTGAACGACATTTCAACAGCAGTGATCTTGCAGAATTATACACATTCGATCCGAATCCTCCTAGAGAAACGGAGACTCTTAGTTTGCCCAAGGATCGTTTGCTGGCTGAACTTTTCCTTAAGTACAAAGACCTCGTTCATAATTATCACGAACACGATTCTCTATTAGAAAACAAGGTTCGGAAATTAAATTAATTTATTATTATTAGTCATCGCGTGTCGAATTTTTTTCTTTCAAAAATATCTACTGTCTACAATTTTAGTACAATTTGCACACTTTTTTCTATATTAAAGTCTATTAAACTTAGAAGAGCCTTAAGCTCGGAAAATTTGAATTTTCTTTTGTTTATTTATTATATTGTTGCTCAAAGTTTGAAAACAGTGATATTCTTCACTAAACAATTTTTTACGCTTGAAATCTTAATTCAACTGAAATTCTGATTTCCAGAGTTTCAATTTATTTGAAATTTTTGCTTAAAGTTGATATTTTTCAAGTTAAGAAAAATGTTTGCCTATATCTTATGCCATCTCACCTATTTTGTAAAAAAAGCGTGTTTTAAAACTTCGGGTATTTTTTAATTTTGTCAGTTTCCACTTTCGAAAGATTTCAGTTTTTTTAATAAACATTTTCGGTAGATGTAGTTCGTAATTCAACTTTTAATACTTCAAATTTTTCATATTTGAAAAATTTTTTAAAAAATTTGATTGTTCAAATTTTATTGTCTTCTAATTCTAAAACTATTTTTTGTTTTAGTTGGACGAAGTGCTCGACGAGGAGGATCGGAAAATCGCATGGCAAGAATACGAAGACGAAAAGAAAGGAAGACCTGTTATGCAATTCCAACCGCAAAACCAATTTGGGTTGAATCCACTGGTCATGAACAACTTGTTGAACGGACCATTAAACATCGAAATCGAAAATATGATGAACTTATACAAGCAAGATGTGAGTTAAAATTTAAGATTAAATATATCTTTTTTTTAACACGATTGCAAAATGCATAAGGAGTACAATTTTTTAAGGTCTAACGATTTCTAGAATTAAATAGTTATTGATTTGAAAAATGTGTTTTTATGCTTCAGTTTCCACATATGAATCCGCAACAGTTACGTCAACTGGCACAGAATAACATCATGAGCATGTACAATTACGTGGAAGGGCAGAATTTTATGAGAAACAGTCCTAATCAATATTTAGCTCAGGTAAATACAAAATAGAACAATTTGGTGGTTTCGTACAGTTTTTACTCTATCGAAAATATTTTTAATGTACGTACACCAGTGAAATTTCTGTGATTAAATTACACTTTTCAGTTTTAATAATGGATTCCCCCCTCCCAAAAAAAAAAAAAAAAAACTGAAAATTGTAAGTTTTTTATTTAAAAAAATTATTGTAACAATCTAAATATCAATTTATTTACAATTTTTGCAGCAATATGCATCTTTGATGCAGCCACGACTTCAACAACAACAGGAAGCTCTTCGACAACAAGACCAACTGCTAAAGCAACAACAAGTGCTAGCGCTGCAACGACAACAACAAGAGCGCTACGCGCAAATGCCATCTGCCCAGCATTCCGCCATTCCCGCCCCTCTGATAGATGTGAGTTTATAAAAAAATTAGACAATATTTGAAGGCATCTTTCGAGGGGCCATTATTGAATTCAGGTGTACATCAAAATTGCTTGTGGTTAAACTCTCGGCTTAATTTGATTTATTTTAAACTTTATTATTATTAATTAACTATTCATACTTTTAGCTAATTATTACATTATTAAACAAAATATGTTAACTAATTATTCTCTTTCTTTCTCCTTACAGATCTCTTCGCCAACAAAAAATCAAGAGGAGTGAAATGCAGTCTATTTTTTGCTTAATCGAACAAGAAGAAATATTCGTCTTATCCTATTTGTTTAGTTTTTATTTATTTTATCAATTCGGTATATTTTGGTCTCCATTTATGTAAAATTAATTAGGTGTAAGTAGTTAAAATGGAGGAAATATGCTCACCTGTTCAACAACATGGAGTCGTTAGTGAATTGTAATAAATCAACGTTTCGGAATATGCAATGTTTATTTTCATTTCTACTCAGAATTTAATTATAATAAATCGATTAAGGTTGAATATCTTTAATTTAAATCGTTTAAAGTTATTAATAATTGTCGAACTACATAATTGTGATCTTTCGGAAACAATTATGTACCAAAAAAATTTTTAAAAGTGCCTCAGTTCGAAACCGTGAGGGCAAATGGAAGGCGTGAATTTGGCCTATTCTTATCTATCCCTTTGTATTTCCTTGTCAATCTCAATTCGTTCCTATTCTCTTTTAATCTTAATCCCCACTTCTCTAATCCCTCGTCTAAGTATATCATTCTATCTTGTTAATCAAAATCTCTTTTAATCCCCACTTTTCTATTCCTTTCAAAAATTCAAAATTCAGCATAAATTTATTTATAAACATTTAAATATTCTCACTTTTTCTCTTTTCCAATACTTTGATGACATGAGAATTTCTGCAAAATTAGTTCTTCTCTTTAGAATTCTGAAAGAAAGTGAACAAATTGGCGACAAAGTGTAAGTATCAAGATTTTAAAATTAAAACACACAACTGCAAGGAAGTTTAAGAATTTATATTTCACCTAAACTGGAAATTGTCTTTTACATGGAAATGGTCTTTTATTTTTATCTTTTACATGCGTGCAAAGTATACATGTATAAGAAAAACGAAATTAAATATATAAAACCTAGATATCACAAACTAATCACTTAACATAGCTTTTAACAGATGAAATCTATCATCATTGATCGACGATACTAAAACAAAGATTTTTTTCTTTATTTTTACTTGGTGCGATACCTATTTTAATAATAAATAAAAAAAAGTTACTTAGTTTCTATTTGAACGAACATAAAACAACAATATTGTATATCTATATAATATAACTGCTCCGTAGTCTTACAAAACATTAAACATAAGTCGGTAAGCGTTTTAATTTCTCCTTTCTTTTCACAGTGATCTTCATTTTTCGTCAGTCTTTCTTACGTAAGGTACTTTTGCAGTCGCTGCAGAAGTGATCGAAGATTCAGATATGGAAGACGAATATGGAGAAAGAGGAATCTGTAGTCGTTTCTAAAAAATATATATATTATATGTAAAATTCGATATTTTCATTCTCGGGTTTACACAAAAAGTATTAAAATTAAACATTTTCTCGTTCTATACATAAACTTCTAATTCAAAAAAGAGTAATATTATAGAATGAAAAATCTAGTAATAATATTAGTAAAATTTTTAAGTTAAAATGTGATTTGATGAGTTTAAAATTTTTTTACAATTATTTCGAGGTATTTTTATGGATTCTAAGAGATTTTTAACGATTTCGATTGATTATATTATTAATTAATAATTATATTAAAAGAATTCATACCTCAGCATCAGATTCATGAAGCACAATCGATCTTATATCGTCAATAGAAGAGGCTCGTGAATTGCACGCATCTGGAGACGGTAATCCAAATTCGTTGGTCGTTTCATTTAGCTATTAGGAAGAGAATTAATAACAGATTAATAATAGGAAAAATTATGAAAATACTGAAAATAAAAATAAAATGAAAAATTAATCAGTGTCCCTCTCCTCCGATGTGAGGAGATATCGATATCAAAAATATCGCCCAACACATATCAGTTTCACATCGATACAAAGTTCTAATAGCGATATTGGAAAAGAGAAAAAGTGGGAATATCCAAAAAACCTAAACATTATTTTGATAAAAAGTTAAGTTTAAAATTTAATATTTTTAATTTCCACTGAAGGCTTAACTTTTTCGATATATCGATATTTTTGTTTCGATGTCCCATCATTATTACTGGGAGACAACGGATTACGTATTTGATGTTTCATCTTAATATTTAACAACTAACATAGGAGTTATAGAAGTCGATTTCCTGCTTTATCTCAGTTTTTATCTGGGAAAGCGAAATTTTTTTTCCTTTTTTCTCATCTTCGTAATCAATCCAAGCGGCTTTAATATCCTCCTCGTTGAGAACTTCATCCTCCTAAAAACAGATTTTTCGATTATAGAACTTTTCTCACTTCTAACTTTTCACGTCACACTTCTCAATATCATTAAAATCAAAGAAAAATTTTGAAAAACATGTTTTCAGATTAAAAATAATCCACAAAATTATAATTAATACAACAATAATTGTGGTCTAATTTTTATTTCCATTTAGAAGAAAGCAAAAGCATAAAAAAGTTTAAGTTATCTCAATAAATTCAAATTTTGTGTAGTAAAATAACTTTCGAAGTAATTCGTCAGATTGTATTGTCCTTTGGTATACTCCTTCAGTTTCCAAAAATGAAGGTCAAGTTTGTTATATATTATATATGTATATTAATTCAAAAGAGTTTAACAATTTTCAAGTAATTTTAAAACATAAAAAATGTTTTTTTTTCTTAAATCACTTTAATTCAATCTTCTGTAATCTCTTAAAATTCTTTCAAAAATAATATTTTCAATTTAAAGCATTTAAAATTTAAGAATTTGGAACCAAAATCCGATGAAATTAAACAATTTTAGGTTTTCCGAGACCTATAGATTTCCTGAACTGTCTTTTAAATTTCTTATTTAAGTATTGTAAATTTATGAAAAATTTTCGAAACGTACCTTATTCTCTAGAAGTGAGTCGTGTTCCAGGTACTTTTCGATAAGACTATGGTACTTGGCGAAAATTCGAGCTAGAAGTCGATCTTTGGGCACACTTAACATGCTTTTTCTCGGATTCGCTGGTACCGGTTCAAACTGATAGAGTTCAGCCAAATCGTTTTTCGTGTAGTGCCTTTCGATTTGCTGTTCATCAATCACACGGCAGGCAAGCGCTAGTTTTGTAACTTGTCGGTTGTATATTTTCTCTTCCATTGTTCCCAACGCCACAAAACGATAAACGAAGCAGGGCTTTTTCTGTCCAAACCTGCGATTTAAAAAGAAATGTTTAAATTAAATTTATAAAATACTGACTAGGAAAAATACACATTATATCACTGAAGTAAATCTCATCTTTATATTTCCAGAAATGTTATGAGATTTCATATAATTTTTAACGATTTTAAGAAATCGGTGAGATCAATATAAGCGAATTAACACAGATAGTAAATATAATCTATTATTATTAATTACATTTTTTTATATACCGGGTTTCACAAAAGAACCGGGGCGGCTGAATATTTCCTGAGGTAAGACATTTTTCAGGGAGGTCAAGGTCAATTTTAAAGTAACTTTCAACGAGGAATTCAATGGTGACCTTCAAGGTTTTTTTTTTAAGATCAACCTTTTTTTTTTAATGGAAACCCCCTTTTCTTTCATCGGCAGTCGATAGAGCGGGAAATTTTACATTCAAATATATACTCAGGTCATATTTTTTTATTATATTCAATTTTAAATAAAAAAATTGACTTTGAAAAAACTTTGAAGGTCATCGGGGAGATCAAAATAAAGGTTCCTTTGAATTCCTCGTTGAAAGTTACTTCAAGAATGACCTTGGCCTCCCTGAAAAAAAATATCTTACCTTAACCGTCCCGGGACTTTTGTGACACCTGGTATAATATTTTTAATGCAGATTCACCTGTAGATGCGAAAAATGCCCTGCAAGTCATCAGCGGGATTCCAGCTCGCGTCGAAGATGATGACTCTGTTAGCTCCGGTTAGATTTATTCCTAAGCTTCCAGCTTTTGTCGAAATAAGGAATAAGCGCGCTCTTGAGTTACTCGATTTGTTGAATGTATCACACCAATTAGAGCGCATTTCGTTAGGAATTTTGCCATCGAGTCGAAAATAATCTTTGCCTAATTTCCATTTGCCTATGTGTCCACCCAAATTATCATTGGAACTGCCGTTCCTGGCAGCTTTGCTTATTTTACTAAGAAACCTTTCGATTAGATCCAAAGTGAAAATCCTGTGTGAGAACACGAGCCTGAAAAAAAATGTTGAAGCATTCGAAGTAGAGCGAAATAACGTCTATTTATAATATTGAGAATCTGAAAGGAAAAAAAAAAAAAGAAATCGTATATTTTTAAAAGAAAAAACTTACAGTTTGTGTCCTTCTTTTTCGCATTCTTCCAAGATGCCAAAGAGGAGTTGCAATTTATTAGACACTTGGAAATTTTCGAGGTCCTCCGCAGTTACTATTTTTTTCCACCACTCTGGATCTTTTGCATCTTCTACGTAAGCTATAACAATAAGTAATAATGAAAAACACAAAAATAAAAATAAAACAGGAGCCAATCTTTCTTCTAACTTAGCGGCTTCCTCACCGTTGTCATCTTTTTCTTTATTGTCTCGAGAATCTTCCAAGCTCTTCCCCGATTTTCCTTTCGTTTTCGGAGGTTTTTCCTTAATCACATTAACCTCCTTCTTCAAATTAGCCTTTTTCTTTTTTTCTACCTCCTCCGTGTACCACTGCACGATTTTCGGGTGCGTCCAAATGCGTTGCAAGCTGTTAAAATCAGCAAATAGCCTTCTGCAATTCCCAAAATTAGTCCTGAAAAAGTTAATTAGAAAATAATAACAGAATTCAGAGTGGTGGTTAAAATCTAATAAAAGTAAATAAATAAAAACTTTTTTGATTTAAAATTAAAAGCGTTTAAAGTGGAAATGCTTATTTGAAAGACTTCAGAAATTAACAATTTTGAATTTAAATTCAAAAAAATTTGCTTTCAAATTCTATTCTTATTAAAAATGTTTGAAATTAAAATTTCCAAAGATTTCAAAGTGGAATCGTAGAAATTTTAAAAATTACAATTACATGTCTACAATATTAAATAATATTTAAAGTGATTATATTTTTCCGACTAAGAATTGATGAAGTTGATTAAAATATAATTTCACTGTACGTACAAAAGGAAATTGTTCAAGTAGTAGCGATACATCTTAATCTGGACTTCAGTTAGTCTAATGTAAATGACGTATTCTTGTTTCGGAGGTAAGTAAGGCATCAGGACTGAATAATTAAATCTCTGAACACAGCCTCTGAGGAGATTGTGCAAAATGAATGACCTTTGCTTCATTAACTTCACGTCAAACGGTGTCGAATCTATATATTGAGCGTTTTTAATCGGATTCACAAACCGATTATGAAATTCGTTTTTCGTTCCAAGGAGATTCGGTTTGATGAATTGTACCATACAGTGATCTAAAAAAATGAAGGATGGAAATAAATTAAGAAATATTAAAACGTTAAATATAAAAAAGTACATTTGACGTTCAAGATATATTATTTATATATATTTCACAGGCTTTTAGAAAAATTTCAAGGGATTTCTCAAAATTTGAAAGGATTATAAGATATTTTAAATGATTCTAGAAAATGTTAAGAGATATGGTGATTTTAAAGAATTTCCAATGAATATATATTATTAAATAAAGAGAAGTTTCCTTACATTCTAAAAGATTATTTTGCAGAGGAGTTCCAGTAAGAATGATTCTTCTCTTAGTTCGAATCCGCTTGACAGCTTGACTGAGAGCTGTATCTTCATTTTTTATTAAATGTCCCTCGTCACAAACGACTACATCGGGACCAGGATTCACCAAGCATTTTCTTGTCACTTCCTGAATATTTTGATTCAATCTCTTGTTATTTTCTTTGGATAGATTCCGAAACATATTGGTACTAATAATCATAATCCCACCGGTTTTCTGCCACGTTTCAAGCAAATACGTTCTTTGCTTTGGTTGCTTGTACCTGGAAAATAGATATTTTCAAAATTTGAAAGCACTTTTCTTGGTCTTTAAAATTCAAATAATCAAACTTTGAAAACTCAAACCTTTTTAATTTTAGGCACTCTGAATTCAAAGAATTTAAAATTCAAGATTACACTTCAAAATTAAAACACAATTCGAACCCTCATAAATACAAAAATTTCCAAATGAAATTTACTTAAATTTTTTCTTCTTTCAAACTACATATAAGAATATGTTATCGATATCGATATATCGGGCATAAAATATCAATATGAAAAATATCGATATCAGTAAAATAATATTATTATTGCCGATATTTCGATATTCAATATGAAGAAGAAAGATTAAAGATTTTGATATTTAAGATATTGATTGTATTAGGTGTGAAAACAAATATTTTAATTAAATATTTAAGTATTTTAAGTAAAATGAGAAAATAAAATTTTAAAGTTAGAATTTAGACCCAACAACCTTAATATATCATTAGAAATACTTCAAGTAATGGTTAATTTTTTCGATTCAGCAGGAAATTAATTACCGGTCCATATTGTAAAGTTCCACATCTTTTCCCTTATTAACATCGCGTAACCATATTCGATACTCATTGTACCAATTGTTAGCTGTGCTTAGTGGACAAATAATCAAAATTGTCCTGACTCCAGTTTCCTTATGAGTAATGAGAGTATGCGAGAGAGCAACGACTTGAAACGTTTTTCCGAGTCCCATGCAATGTGCGAGGATGCAGCCAGATCCACTTGAAGTCTTTATTCTCTCGAGAGACTCAAAGCACGAGTCCCACATAAATTTGATGCCTTCGGTCTGATGAGGTTTCAAATGCTTAACTAGGTTCTTGTGCACACTGATTAATTCCTTATTCGACTTTTCATCGATGTCCAATACAAGCTTTTCAACCCGTTTTGCTCTAGCTAATTGTTCCTCCTCGAACTGTAAAATAAAAAGAGAAATTAGAAAAAAAAGGAAGCAACACGTTATATGATTCAAGTTGCTTCTAAAAAGAACAATTTTAAATTAAAATTGTTTAAAATCAAACAAATGAGTATCATTTAGAATGGGAAAATTATATTTGTTCAAAACCCTTAAAAGTTAGTGTAAAACTCTGAAAATATTTTTAAATATCTATAAAGTATTTTGCATTCTTAAAAATCCTTTGAAATATTTTGAAATCTCTTTTTTTTTGAGTTGTTTTAAATTTTATATTCTGTTGAGTTGACTTTTATTTAAAAATTATTTTTTTAATTAAAATTCTTTACATGAAGTTTCTCATGGTGGCGATTCGGCGAATTTGACTTTTCATTTTCCAATAATATTTGCTTATCGACAACCTGATTTTTTTCAGAATCCCTCCCACTAATCAAATTTTCATCGATTTATAGCGACTTAACAAACAATATAAAATAACATGACAAAATCTGCGAACTAGGAACAAATTTGAAAAAAAAAAAAAATATATATATACCTATATGAAAAACGACTATCTTGATAAGTAAAATAATATGAAATATATTTTCAATATAAAATGATTTAATTATTATTTGACTTTACCAATTTCTTTTGTCGCTCTGCTATTCTTTCCCGCCTCTCCTTTTCCTCTTTTTCAGCTTTTTTCGTTTCCACATCAAGTTCACGATCTGTCAAAAGTTTACGTATATTTTTTCTTCCGCCGGTTCCCGGAACATTAGAACTCGTTCGGACAAGCTGATGATCCGAATCGGACTGCGAATTGTGATAGGCAGCTTTTTTTGATCGTTTTCGTTTCCTTTTTAAGCTTTTTTTTTTTTTTTAAAAAAAAAAAGAACATTTTTACCAAATTTGTAATAAATGTGTTGATCAGATATAAAATTGAGAATTATAATATTTTCATTCTTGAGTTTGTTAAATAGATTTTAGTTACTTACATTCGGCCTTTTTTAAAACGATTAATATCAAATTTTCTTTTCATAAACAGATTTTTTTCAGATTTTTCATCCTCACTAGATATCGCCGATTCTGAGAGGATACTTATTCTTTTCAGACGCTTTTCCTTTAGTTTCTTCAGTTTTGCTCTCACTTCTGCCGATCTGCGCATTCAAAAATATATATATATTTTTTTAATTCGGAAATGTAAAAATTATGGCAAATGGTAACTCGGAAAAATAAAAATTAGAACAAAAAGTCATTCTAAAAGGTAAAATTAGGTAAATTGAAATTCCTAGAAACACCTTAAAATTCGACGAAATCTTTTCAAATTTGTTAATATTTCATGAAAACCCTTAACTTTTCACTAATTGTTTTAAAATTAGTACAGAAAAAAGTTAAGATATCAAAATTGTTGCTTTTAAGAAAACCTATAGACTTTCTTTTGAATATTTTTTTGGTAGGAGGCATAGTTTTTTTTTTTAAATATGGAGATTGATATTGGAATATTTAAAGTTTAACTTTTGAGTCAAACAACCCAAGATATCAGAAAAAGTCTATATGAATATAAATTCTTTTTTTTTTTTTAATATCTACAATACATATTACTTTTAACAATCGAAAACTTAATAATAAATCCAAAATTGACATTTTTAGTCAAAAAACGGAAGATTTCGAAGAAATTATATAGCAATAAAAAATTAATTTTATATTATCAACTAATAAATTAAGAGTTAGAATAAAAAACTACTACTTACGCATTTTGAATTTTCTCTTCATTTAACTTCTTCTGAAACACTTGAAACTTCGCATCTGAATCGGAATCAGAATCTGGGATTTTCGATCGAAAAATTTCTTCCTTCGACCACCTCTGTACTTGTTTCTTCCCTTCCTGTAAAGAAAAATTCAAATTATAGAAAATTTACAATTTTAGAATTTAATTTAATGAAAATTGAAAAGGTTAAACGTTTTAATTTTTAATTATTCGATTTGAAATGTTTACGAGTCAAAATTTTTAAATTTAAAAAGGCCTTTAATTTAAAATTGTTTAAGCCTTTAAACTTAAACTTTTTGAAATATGAGGCATTGTAATAACAACCAATTTAATTCAATTTCCAAATTAGCCAATCAGATTTGAAAAATTTTCCTATTCGTCCCAAAAAACTGACGCCTAATCACGGCCATTAATTTTACCTCTTCTTCAGATGAATCATTCGTCAGTTTATCTGAAACGTCGTCGGTAAGAATATCCGAGTTGTCTTCGCTGATCAACTCATTTGCATGACTTTTTTCAGTTTGATCCTTAGATTTTAAACGAGAGTTATTTCCTCCGTCAGACTTATCAGAATCTGACTTCTTTCCATCAGATTTTTCAGAATCAGACTTTAGATTTCGGTCAGGATCTAAAAAATCCGATTTCTTTGCTCCTTCAGAATCGTCAGTATTAGAGTCAGATTCCTCCGAATAAGATTTCTTAACATCGACGTCTTCATCATCACTCATTGCTTCCTCTTCTGAAAATATATATTCATTAGAAGATCATCGAAAACTGTTGATTAATCAAATTCACAAATAGGTAAGAAAGAAGTAAACAAAAATATTATATTGAAACTTTAAAAATATTCCTTGAAGATTTTCCGAGGTAAAACCGGAAAACAAAATCTCTTATAATTCCAATAAATTGCAACCCATGAAGTAAAAAATTTGATTAAAATTAATAACATTTGATCTCCAATTAGAATTAAAATTTACTTCAAAATTTAATTTTAAAATCTTCCTTAACGCCTGAAATATAAAGTTTATTAAAAAATTGTATAGACCTTAAAAACTTAAACCATAAAAAAAAATATAAAATATAGAAAGCATAAAAATAACTAAATTTTCATTAAAACAAAAAATTACCTAAAATGTAAACTTTAAAAACTTAACACATTTCTTAAAATTTCAAATATTTTGAAATACCTTGAAATTTGTTTATAAGAGGTTTCAGGAATTTCATGCGGTTTCGTAATTTAAAGAGATTTCCAAATTTTTATTGCAATTGACGAACTTAAAAATATTATTGAATAAATTTCTTGACTAAGATTGAAAGATCTCAGATCAAGAGTCAAATTCAGTGTAATTTTTATCCTAAAAATTTCAATTTAAATTAAAAATGTCGAAAATTAAAAGATTCCAAACTTGATTTGAAACTGGATAACATTTTGAAATGAAAACATTTTTTACACTGAAAGAATTAAACATTTTTTACTTAATATTTTGAAATCGTTTAAAATTAATAATAATTTAAATTGTCAAAATTTAACAATTTAAATTTTTAATTGCAAAATATGAATAACCTTTGATGATTCTCAAGGAAGAGTTTACAAATTTTAAAAATATCTTGAATCAAAGAGTCTTCAATCAAAGCTTATGGATAATAAATTATAAAACAAATAAAATATTTTATGATTTCTAAATCATATTTTTCACAATTACCAGAATCTGAGGTAGAAGTCTCCATCAAATCCTTTTTCGCATTTTTGTCAGCTTCGATAAGAAGTTGCTTGTTTGTCATAATCGGTTTTTCGGCTTCAACTTCCATGGCCGTCTGCGAATTATTATGATCGGTATTTGCTGTTCCATTTTGGACCTTTTCTAAATGATCCATCAATGTTTCGTTTCCTGTTTTCGATCGAGGCTTTAGTTTGTTTACAAATGTTTTCCGAATATTTGTTATGTCCGTATTTTCATCCGCGGAACTGTCGAGGGATGGACTTCTATTTCTTTGATCTAGGCTGTTCAACGTAGTTTTCATTAGTAAAAATGAAATGATATTATTGAGAAATTAAGTTTTTTAATAGAAACTTTATGAATTTAATTTCATGAGATTTAAACCATTTCAATTTCAATATTCTCTAAAAAAAATCAAGTTCATAATAAAATAATTTAAATTAGATATATTCAAAATTAAACCAAACTATGAAAATAGAACATAGAATGAGTCAAAATTTATTTTAAAATTGAAAAATATTTTTAAATTAGAACTGTGAAATTAAAAGGTTTTCTGTCAAGTTTCAATTTAAAATTTGCGTAATGATTAGATTTGGAACTTTTTTAAGTTAAAATTTTTAAACTTCCAAATATTATTATCAAAAAATCTAACACTTAAAACTCTATTATTAAAAATTAAATACTCTTAAAATTCAAATTATCAAATTAAAGAATTTTGCTTGTATTTATATTCTCAAAATGTAAATTTAAAATATATTGCAGAAGTGAAACATTAAAAAAAATCGTATTAGTCGCCCTTTTTCCAAAATAGTTTGTAAAATCCACAAATGATGCTTTATAGCTCTTTAATAATTCACATAAAATCGAAATGAAACCAAACTAATATTTAAAGAAGTTACCGATTCAAACTTCGGTTTCCCGATCGCCTTTTAGATTTTTTAGGATTGCCTTCCTTCACATCCGATAATCGCATTTTTTTGGTACGAAATCTTTCAGATGAATTCGATAAATCAGAATCTGAACTTCTTCTTCGTTTTTCGTCTCTTTTATTAGATTCGTCTGCAGAAGACACAGAATTCAAATAGAGCAATTCATCAGAATCAGAGAAAGATTTTGCCGATTCCGAGTATTCCAAAATTTTTTGCCTCTTGAAGTTTAAATGCTCATCTTCATTCTCACTTTTCAGTTCCTCAAATCCTCGATTCTTCTCTTCATTTTCAAGATCCGAATTCGAACCCATTTTTTTGAATATCTGTTTTTGAGAAGAGGAATACGAAGGTTGTGAAGATTTTCCATAGTCGTGTTTCATGATTTCTTCCGCTTCATGTACGACTCTATCCTCAGAACTACGTAGTTTTTCAGCGACGTCAGACTCAGAGCTCGAGTCACATAAATTTTTCAGTCTCTCAAATATCGGAACATTCATTATTTCCAATTCCAGTTTTTCAGCGGGAAGTTCTTGAGATTCGGATTCTTCCTTTTCTTTAGAAAGGGTGTCGGATTCATCTCTAGTCGTCAATTCGGAATCTTCTAGACTTATAAACTCCGAATCTGAAACAATCTCTGGAACTTTTTTCGAATGGGAATTAATACCTGATACTAAAATTGTATCTTCCAGTTCGTTCAACTTGGAATTTAAATTTTCGGAATCTTTCTCTTCTCTCAATTCAGAAACTTTGTCATAAATAAGAATTTTCGAATTTTCTTTCCCCTCTTTCGATTTTTCGTTTGTTTTCACTTCTTTAGAAATTTCTAAAGCTATAAACTCTAAATCTGATATTAAATCTAGTACTAAATTTGTATCTTGCGCTTCCAATGACTTTAAATTCGAATTTACTGAATTTTCCGAATTCTTCGATTCCGATCTTTTCTTTTCCGAATTTTTCTCTGTTTCTATCAAATTCGTTTCATTACAACTCCTCATTTCACAATCTGAATACTGAATTATTGAAGCATCCTTTTCACCAGAAGAATTTCCTTGCGCCTCTTTAAAATTTTCAGGAGTTATAAACACTGAATCTGAACCAATCTCTGAAACTGTTTTCGAACGAGAATTAATATTTGATACTAAATTTGTATCTTCCACTTCAAGTGACTCTAAATTAAAATTTTCTGAATCTTCCAAATTCTTCGGTTCTGATCTTTTCTCTTCAGTATCTTCCACTGAATTCTTCAAATCCGTCTCTGTTTCTATCAGATTTGTTTTTTTACAGCTCCTCATTGCAAAATCTGAATCCTGAATGTTTGAAGCCTCCTTTTCACCAGAAGAATTTTCTTGCGTCTCCTCAAAATTTTCGTGAGTTAAAAAATCAGAATCTGAACCAATTTCTGAAACTTTTTTCGAATGAGAATTAACTTTTGGTACTGAATTCATATCTTCCGGCTTTAAATTCAAATTTTCTAAATCTTCCGAATTCTTCGATTTTGATCTTTTCTCTTCAGAATTTTCCACTGTCTCCTCAGAATTTTTTGAATGAGAATTAACGTCTGGTACCAAATCTTGGTCATTTGAAACGACTTTATCATCAGAAATAAATTTCTCTTTTTCTTCGACCTTTTCTGAATTTACCAAAGTTATATCCTCAGAGCCTGAAAGAATTGTTTCTATTTCTGAAACTGCTTTCGCATCAGAATTTGCTGAATTTTTTAAAGTTGTATTCTCTGAATCTGTGATAATTTTTTCTCTGTTTGAAACTTCTTTTGAATCAAACTTTGATAGTAAATTCACATCTTCCACTTCCATCAACTCTGAATTAAAAATTTCGGAATCTTTTGAATTTGAATTCAAATCCGTCCATTCCACTTCAGAATTTTCTGCCGCGAATTCTCGATTTTTTAGAAAATCTGCATCCAAATTTAAAGAATCCCGATTTTTTGAAGCGTTTTGATCATTGGGAAAAATGTCCTCTTTTTCTTTCCCATCATTCATCGACTTTTCATTTCTTTCAAAATTCGGCGAATCAATCTTTGAATCAGAAATCGCTCCGGGCATCCCAGGAGAACTTTTTTCTGAACTACAACTCGAATTTGTTTCGAAAACTGCAGGAATTTCGCCCTGGATACCAGACGAATTCTTCTTTGACACTCCAGGCGAATCCTTTTCGACTCGAGGAGAATTTCTATTTAAGGCTTTAGAATTATTTCCAGAGCCGTTCAATAAATTCGTCTCGACTTCTTTCTCGACGATCTTGATGTTTCTTTCAAATTCAGCTTCCGTTTCGCTCGTGAGACGATCTACAACTTCATCAGAACTGTTTCCAGATTCGTTAAAGTTTTGAAAAACGCGAGAGTTTCTTGAAGAGATGGAAGATTTTCCGCCAGAGATATCGAGATCTTTCATTGGTTCTACCGACGGCCCACTAAGTGGAAACTCGGGACTTACTTCCATCGCCAAGTCGTCTTCCAATTTATTTTCATCTTCCTTTGGGGCGCAGATTTCCTTTTCTTTCCTAACAATTGATGTTGAAGCCATCGAACTGAGAAATTCTGAGCTCTTTTTGCGAAATATCCCTTCTATCTCTCGCTGCGGAAGAATTTTCTGAACTTTATTCCCTTTCTTTAAAGAGCAGAAACTGCCGACCTGCTTTTTCCTCCAGGTTTTGTAAACTCTGCCGAGATTTTTGCTCCTTTCTGCGATTTCGATTTTTAAGGCACCGAAGACTTTCTTGACGTGAATTTTTATCTCCGATGCGTTGAAAATCTTAGAATCACGTTTAGTTTTTATTTTATTCTTGCGAAGCTTTTTTTCCATGTTTATAAATTGGAGAATGGAAGACTCGGAATTGTCGAGAGCGTCCGTAAGTTGAAAATGATATTTCTCTTCGGCATCTGTCGCTTCTTCAGTCTCGGAATCACTGCTACTCTCGGAGCTTTTTTCGGTCTTTCTTCTCTTCTTGAGAATCTTTGGCTTCTGACTATTATCCAGAGAAGATTCACTTTCCTTTTCCGTACTGGTGTCAAAGGTTTTTGGATTATCCTTTTTCTTCGGGGGCATTGAAATCTGGGTTGAAGTCGAGATGTTCGAATCGCTAACCCTACAACTGAAAAATTAACCAATATTCAAATTTTACAAATATAAACTTTAAAAAATGCAACATTCTTAGAATTTAAATAAATTGAAAGCAAAGAATTAAAGAAACGACAAAATTTCGTTATTTAAATTTTTCCAGGTATGTAATTCTAAGATTTTTCAGTTTCGAATAATAAGTTGAATTTGTAGAAATTTAAACAAATTACTGAATAAACAGGTTGGCCATTTTAATTGGAACAAAAAATAAATACTCTCATTCAAAGAGTTTCCAGAATTTTCATGAATTATAAATTATAAATTGAAAAAAGTATAAAAATCCTCAAAATAGGTGAAAACATTGAATTTTGAAGTGTTTTGCATTTAAAAATTTTTAATTGAAAACTTTAAACATGAAATAATTCTAGATAGAAACATTATTACTTGTACAGCGGATGGTCCATAATTACGCTCGCACAGATTCCCCTCAATTCCCAAAGAGGTTTGACATCACAGACAAAACATTGCCAATCTCCAACGACGGCGTTTAGAAGCAACTGTTTAGCATTTCGTGAAATGCAGCCCTAAAACATTTTAAAGATTGTTTAAAGCGAAAACCTAAATGAATTTTATTTCATTCCATCGACGTTACCATTACAAACGCAATTATTAGTAAATAAAATCGAAGAAGCTAAGTACAATGAAAAGTATAAAAGGATAAGGGTAGAGGGTTTGAAAAAATATCTGGATATATTTAATATCAAATTATGTAACTATTTTATATTAGCGCAAAGA
>CAJFCP010025895.1:100202-148495 GCA_904066005.1 Synergus itoensis | reverse complement strand
ATTTCAAGGTCAAGACAGGCACACACAAAAAAACAGTTGTCTGTACCAAGAACGAGACCTATATATTCTTATCTTTTTTAACGCGCTGATTCCGAGTCCGGGGTCCAATTGGCTCCAGCATGTCAAGTTTAAGGGCATTTGAAGGTCAAATCGGCAAAAAAATTGATTGAAAGAAGGTGACTAGCATTTCCATGGTTTTGAGGGCCGCTGAATCTGAATCTGGAATCCGTTTGATTCCATAATGTCTTCATCAAGGTCAATTCAAGGTCAAATTTTTATAATATGAATAAAGTGAATTTTTGACTGCAGATTCTGAAAGAACGGAAAATTTTACGTTCAAGTATGATATCCGCTATTTTTGTGATGATGATCCTCAAGGGCATTTCAAGGTCAAGACAAGCACACACAAAAAAAAACAGTTGTCTGTACCAAGAACGAGACCTATATATTCTTATGTATTTTGACGCGCTGATTCCGAATCCGGGGTACAATTGGCTCCAGCACGTAAAGTTTAAGGGCATTTGAAGGTCAAATCGGCAAAATAATCAATTGCAAGAAAGTGACAAGCATTTCTATGGTTTTGAGAGCCGCTGAATCCGAATCTGGAATCCGTTTGATTCCATAATGTCTTCATCAAGGTCAATTCAAGGTCAAATTTGTATAATGAGAAAAAAGTGAATTTTTGACTGCAGATTCTGAAAGAACGGAAAATTTTACGTTCAGATATGATATCCGCTATTTTCCTGAAAATGATCCTCAAGGGTATTTCAAGGTCAAGACAGGCACACACAAAAAAACAGTTGTCTGTACCAAGAACGAGACCTATATATTCTTATCTTTTTTAACGCGCTGATTCCGAGTCCGGGGTCCAATTGGCTCCAGCATGTCAAGTTTAAGGGCATTTGAAGGTCAAATCGGCAAAAAAATTGATTGAAAGAAGGTGACTAGCATTTCCATGGTTTTGAGGGCCGCTGAATCTGAATCTGGAATCCGTTTGATTCCATAATGTCTTCATCAAGGTCAATTCAAGGTCAAATTTTTATAATATGAATAAAGTGAATTTTTGACTGCAGATTCTGAAAGAACGGAAAATTTTACGTTCAAGTATGATATCCGCTATTTTTATGATGATGATCCTCAAGGGCATTTCAAGGTCAAGACAAGCACACACAAAAAAAAACAGTTGTCTGTACCAAGAACGAAACCTATATATTCTTATGTATTTTGACGCGCTGATTCCGAATCCGGGGTCCAATTGGCTCCAGCATGTCAAGTTTAAGGGCATTTGAAGGTCAAATCGGCAAAAAAATCGATTGAAAGAGGGTAGCTAGCATTTCTATGGTTTTAAGGGCCGCTGAATCCGAATCTAGAATCCGTTTGATTCCATCATGTCTGGATCAAGGTCAATTCAAGGTTAAATTTGTATAATGTGAAAAAAGTGAATTTTTGACTGCAAATTTTGAAAGAACGGAAAATTTTACGTTCAGATATGATATCCACTATTTTTCTGAAGATGATCCTCAAGGGCATTTCAAGGTCAAGACAGGCACGCACAAAAAAAACAGTTGTCTGTACCAAGAACGAGACCTATATATTCTTATGTATTTTGACGCGCTGATTCCGAATCCGGGGTCCGATTGGATCCAGCATGTCAAGTTTAAGGGCATTTGAAGGTCAAATCGGCAAAAAAATCGATTGAAAGAGGGTGGCTAGCATTTCTATGGTTTTGAGGGCCGCTGAATCCGAATCTGGAATCCGTTTGATTCCATCATGTTTTCATCAAGGTCATTTCAAGGTCAAATTTGTGTAATGTGAAAAAAGTGAATTTTTGACTGCAGATTCTGAAAGAACGGAAAATTTTACGTTCAGATATGATATCCGCTATTTTTATGATGATGATCCTAAAGGTCATTTCAAGGTTAATTTATTATAGTAACTTGAGAGTTCGTATGACGATTGCCTGTTTTTCGATGGTTGTTTAAGATCTTTTAAATTTCATTACACCAAAAATCACTTTTTTTCTTTTAATTAAAAATATCAATAATTCTCGAATAATGAACATTTAAAAAATTTTTACAATTATTTCTCTGCATTGTACAAGGGCTCAAATTTGGATTTGAAATACGTAAAAAGTTCAATATTATCTGATTAGTAGGAAAATAATAATAAAAATCAAATGAATGTAAATTTTAATATAATTTTGCAGAAACATCATGACTAATGATTTTTTATATTTTATAAAAATATTTTTCACGCCAATTTGTCCCACACAATATAAAATAAAAAATGTCAGATTCTATATAAAGTTATCTTTAAAATAAGCTCCAGAAATTAAAAAAATATTCATTATTTCAAAAAGTTATTGATATTTTTATAAAAAATTGAGATTTGATGTAATATTTGTGCCAGTATTGAATATTTAAATTAAATATAGCTCTGATTTCTTCGCCGCACAATTTTGCATAATCTAGATTTTTGCAGCAGAAATTTGCATAATAATCCATTCTTCTTCGCATAATTTAAAGATTTTCAAGAGCAGAAAAAATTGTCTCTAGCAATCGCTTATTTTTCTCACTTGTATCAAAAATACCTATTACAATACATATTCATTTCATTTACCTCTTTCAACGTATAACTTTGAATATTGTGTCCCATGTAAAAAGCAATTCTTTGAAGACCTAGAACAGATTTTAATCTCATTCTAGGAATGGGATTCAAAAGTCTTTTGAGAAGATCTACAGCTCCGGGTGAAAGATTTTCAGCACCGGGGGGTAAAGCTCCACATACAAGGGCTTTAAATTCCTTTTCCTCTGTGGGATCCTGAGAAATCGTCGTTACCGGGTACTGGAACAAAAAAAAATCAAAACACATTAATATATTTTTAAAACACTAATTTGAATTATAATAAAGAACTAAATCTTAAAAATCGCTCTTTTTCCCCCCCAAAAAAAATCGATTTTCGATTTTTCAAAAGTAAAGTTTTCCGATCGGAAAAAGAGAAATTTCTGTCCAAATAAAAATCCCTTCTATCACGAACTAGCTATCATAATTAGAAACAGCACCGAAAAATTTCAGATAAATCGGTAAACTGGTTTTCGAGAAATTCTACTGATAATGCTCGTCTCTAAAAATAGAGAAACCAAGAGCCGCAGATATTCATTGAAGAAAATTACTCACACCGCTTAAATCACCTTATCTTATCAAAATCGCGACACAAATCTAGACCTAGACACAACAGGTCAAAATAAAAATAAAAAAAATAAAATAAAAAGAGAAAAAAAAATGAAAATACCTGCTAGACAGTCGTGCAAAACCACATTATCGACGATCTTGTAATGACTTCTTTACCGTTATTCTCGGTCAAGGTCCTCGTTAAGATCAAATTGGATTTTATCATCGTGCATAAGAAACGATTATTACAAATAATTATTCATATAGATATACTCGTACGTATATAATATCTATAATTAAAGCTCTCTCCTCTATACTTGACATATATGTAATTTTTTTGATCAATTACATTATCCGTTATCTTCTAATAAGCTTGATGGAAGACTTAAGAATTATTATATTAGGTTTTGATAAAAAGAAAGATCCATCTTATTTAATAAAAAAAAAAAAATGACTTGGAAGTCTTTCAAAGTTGACTAGAAGTGATTGCATCATACAAATAGATGGATGGATGACCGGATAGGTTATTGAGGGTCGAGAGGGTCCATTGAACCTGCCTGTTTACGTACTTCAGACACGCTTTGATTCTTAGACGGTGCAAGAACTATTAGTGATTCTTACACCATTTTTTATTACACTAGATTAGATACAAAAGAGGGGGGCTACTCGATCCAGTTTTCAGGTATTTTTAGTCATAGTCCTCAGACGTATATTCTTTACATTTTTTATCTCAATGATTTTTTGGGATTGCAAGGTTTTTACGACGATTTGGAAAGTTTTAACAAGACCTCAGAGATTTTAAAGAGGCTTTAAAGTGTTTCATGAGATTTTTGAGGAGTTAAAATTATTTTTAGGGATTTTTAGAGATTTTTAGGGATTTCAATGGGTTTAGACGGATTTCACCAGATTTTTAAGGATTTTAAAAGATTTCCACGGATTTACAGGGATTTAAGAAGATTTTTAAGGATTTAAAAGTATTTCAAAAGATTTCAAATGATTTTAACTGATTTTAAAGACTTTCATAGATTTTTTAAGGATTTCCAGAGATTTCAAGGAATTTCTAAAGATTTCCAAATGGATTAACGTGAATGTCGAAGGATAGTAGGAGATTTTTACGGATTTCAAGGGATTTTCGGAAATTTCCAAAATATGAGATTTTTAGGGATTTCCAGAGATTTTATGAGATTTTTAAGGATTTCCAAAGACTTCCACGCATTTACAGGGATTTAAGAAGATTTTTAAGGATTAAAAGGTATTTTAAAAGATTTAAACTGATTTTAACAAGACTTTAAAATCCTTTAAAATCAGTTGAAATCACTTGACATCTTTTGAAATACCTGTAAATCCTTAAAAATAATCTTAAATCCCTGTAAATCCGTGGAAATCTTTGAAAATCCTTAAAAATCTTGTGAAATTTTTCAAAAGATTTTTTTTAATTTTTCTAAAGATTTCCAAATGGATTTTTACGGATTTCAAGGGATTTTCGGAAATTTCCAAAATATGAGATTTATAGGTATTTCCATGGATTTCCGAAGTCTTTCACGCATTCACAGGGATTTAAGAAGATTTTAAGGATTTACAGGTATTTCAAAAGATTTCAAGTGATTTAAACTGATTTTAAAGGATTTTAAAGTCTTTCATAGATTTTTTAAAGACTTTCAGAGATTTTAAGGGATTTCTGAAGATTTACAAAAATTTCCACGCATTTACAGGGATTTAAGAAGATTTTTAAGGATTTACAGGTATTTCAAAAGATTTCAAATGATTGAAACAGATTTTAAAGGATTTTAAAGACTCATAGTTTTTTTAAAGACTTCCAGAGTGAATGTCAAAGGATTGTACAAGATTTTTAAGGATTTCAAGGGATTTTCGGAAATTTCCAAATTATTATGAGATTTTTAGTGATTTCCAAAATATTCAACGGAATTCGTAAAGAATTGAACGGATTTCCAAAAATTTTTAATTATTTAAACGGATGTTTAAGAGTTTTAAAGATGTACAGGAATATCAAGGACTTTTCAGGATTTTCCCAAATATCTTACAAGATTTTGAAGAATTTTCTGGGATTTCAAAAGATTTCAGGTTTTGTCGTAAAATTTTGAAGGTTTCCAGGATTTTCACGAGATTTTTAATAACTTACAGAGGCTTCAAGGGATTTTCAGGGATTTTCAAAACATACATCATTATCTTTAAAGATTTCAATGGATTTCCAAAGATACACAATTTAAACGGATTTCTATGTATTTCAAGGGATTTTATTACACTTTTATACTTCGGCCTTATATTTTCGGTCCTGTATTTGGAACTAACATATTGGGCCTCATTTTTTTTGCACACCTTCATTTTTTTTGTCTCCTCTTGGGTTGGGGTCCTACATTCAAATTATACACCTGCTACCAGTTTCTAAAAAAAAATTTTATAATTCTCTTCATCCTCGTTCTCAATCCTCATCATTTGCACTCGACTTTGGCTCATCTCTCTCATCTCCTCTACACTTTTTTCCCCGCAGAATCCCGTCGTGATGCAATTTCGTTTCTTTCAACTTCACGGATTTCGTTCAAGTGACTGGAACCTGCAGGATATTCTCGGTAACAAAGACGAAAAACACCAGGACTCTGCTTGGACTCTGGCCGGTGAGGAGTGGTAACATGCCGCTCACGAGATTCGAAACGAGAGTAAATAGAAAGGAGAGGCGAATGAAGAAAGAATGAAGAAAATCGAGATGTGGAAGAAACGAAAAAAAGGCTCTCCTTACGGTGTCCCAAGTACTTGTTCTCCGGTGCAACGACTCTGTTTCTATTCTCGGCGCAATAACGACGTTCTCACGAGCTAGTAGTTGGAAGCTGATGATAGTGAGGCAGAAATAAGGAATAATCGTCGTATTATACGAGGAGGAGTCCTTGTCAGGAATTTCCGTGGCGACGCCCGATAATCTTGTCTCTCCTCTCGATGATTTCGCGATCTTGGACTTCACGGGAAACGGGAAAGATGAAACGGGGGAAGGAGAAATTGGTAAGACCAAAAGAGGGGAAAGGGGCGAGGGAGAAGGAGAGACACAAAGAGGAAAGGGCAAAGAGGGATGAGGGGAGAGAGGAGGGAGAAATATCAAGAGGAAAGGGCAAAGGAGGTCGTATACATAAGGGAAGGTACCCATACTACGTGACCTGTTTTTTTTATCATTTCTTACCCCCCTCCCCTCTCGGTGACCAACCATAGTATATGCCAAGACCCCCCCCCCCTCTACTTGTCACGTGGTAATTCATAAATATGGTTTTAAATTATTTTTTGCAATCAGAAAGTTAAAAAAATATAATTTGGCTCATATTTGTCTGTATTAATATGGCGTTTACCGAGTGACGCCAAGAAAGTGTGCAAACATGGCCGAATTAAGGGAGGGGCTGGAGGGGCTGAAGCCCTGGGTCCCGCTTTCGAAAGGGCCCCCAAATTCTTCCTCAACTTTAAAAAAAAAATTATAAAAATTGAAAAATTTATTATTTTAATTCTCTTTGAAGGTAATTAAAGATTTTTCCCAGGGGGGGGGGGGGGGGGCAAGAAAAATGAACAGTCCTGGGCCCCGAGTTGTCTTAATTCGGCTCTGCGTGCAAAACCTACAATTATAAGTGAAAAAAATATTATCAAGAGGAAAAAACTTTAAAAACATATTGTAACAGGAACTTAATTTACAAAAACAAAAGTTAACAATTATTTTTCATCTGAAAAAGCGTGAGATTTCCTTAGAGGATCTTGACCTTTGAAATCCTTGAAATCTCTTAAAATCCTTTAAAATCTTCCAAATCGATCAAAAAACCCTTAAAAACCTTAAAAATATCGTGAATTCTTTTGAAATTCCTTGAAATTATTAGAAATCTCTTGAAATACTTCGGAAACCCTTAACATCTCATGAAATCCTTTAAAATCCTCCAAATCGGTCGAAAACCTTTAAAAACCTTAAATATATTGTGAAATCCTTTGAAATCCCTTGAAATCCGTTGGAAACACTTGAAATCTCACGGCATCCCTTAAAATCTTCCAAATCGGTTGAAAACCTTTAAAAACCTTAAAAATTTGTGAAATCTTTTGAAATCCTTTGAAATTCCTTGAAATTGTTTGTAATCCTTTGAAATTTTTTGGAATTCCGGGAAATCCGTTTGAAACCCTTAAAATCTCTTGAAATCCTTTAAAATCTTCCAAATAGGTCAAAAACCCTTAAAAACCTTCAAAATACTTTAAATTACTTTGGAATCCCTAAAAAATCCTTTGGAGTTCCTGGAAATCCGTTGGAACCCCTTGAAATCTCCTAAAATCCTTTAAAATCTTCCAAATAGGTCAAAAACCCTTAAAAACCTTAAAAATATCGTGAATTCTTTTGAAATTCCTTGAAATTATTAAAAATCTCTTGAAATATTTTGGAAACCCTTAAAATCTCATGAAATTCTTTAAAATCTTCCAAATCGGACGAAAGCCTTTAAAACATTAAAAACGCCTTGAAATACTTCGGAAACTTTTGAAATCCCATGCAATCCTTTAAAATCTTCCAAATCGGTCGAAAACCTTTAAAAACATTAAATATATTGTGAAATCTTTTGAAACCCTTTGAAATTCCTTGAAATTCTTTGGAATTACTGGAAATCCGTTTGAAACCCTTGAAATCTCTTGAAATCCTTTAAAATCTTCCAAATCGGTCAAAAACCCTTAAAAACCTTAAAAATATCGTGAATTCTTTTGAAATTCCTTGAAATTATTAGAAATGTATAGAAGAAAAAACTTTAAAAACATAATGGGGTACAGGGAGAGAGTATTGAAGAGGGGGAGAGGGGTAAAGAGGAAAGACCAATAAGGGAGAAGTGAAGATAAAGAGGAATGGGCAAATACGAAAGACTAAATGCGGTGGAGGGGGATAAGGGTATGAATAGGGTAGGGCAAAGGATGAGGGGAGGGAATGATAAGGGTTAGAGAGGGGGAGAGATTAAGAGGAAAATACAAAGACGAAGTACCAAAAGGGGCGGGGTGGAATGCGGAAGAGGGACGGAGGGGCCGGGGAGGCGTCGGGAGGGATAGATACATAAGGAGGATATATAAGGGGGGAGGGGGGAGTGTTAGAGGGTGGGAGATATATAAATTAGGCAGGGGAGGTGTCGAGAGGGATAGATAAAGAAAGGAGATAGTTAGAAGGGGAAGAGGGAGGATTAGGGGCGGGGAGGGGATATGAAGAGGACAGGGCAAGGAGACAAGACTAATGAGGGATGGGGATGAGGTGTGGAGAGGAAAGGGGAAATAGCAAATGCTGTGTGAGAGGTTGATAAGGGGTTTGAGAGGGGGTAAAGAGGAAATACCAAATCGGAAGTAGTGGAGTGTGGATGAGGGATGGAGGGGAGGGAAGGAGTCGAGGTATATATAATGGGGAGGGGGAGGTATATTAATATGACATGACAAAGAAGAAATACTAAATGTGGGAGGAGGGGTATGAGGAGGATGGTGGGAAGGGCAAAGGGTGAAGGGAGAGGATGATGAGGGGTAGAGAAGGGGAGATATAAAGAGGAAAAGACAAAGAGGAAACAGCAAAGAGGAAATAGCAAAGGGGAGGGGGACATATAAAAATAGAGAAAGGGGAAGAGGAAATATGAAAAGGGAGAAGGTGAGGGGAAGGGGAAACGTAAAAAGAGGAAAGGGGAAAGAGGAAGAAGAGGGCCGAGAGTAGTTAGCGCATTGCAGACATTAACTTCCCATTAAGCAGGCCTCCATTAGCCAACGGGCTCGACAGGATACTCCTTAAGATCGTGGCGCCAGCAATAATAATTGCTACCAGGTATTACGCGTCTGTGTAATACACCAGCATCTTCTTTCTATTTATAAACTAGCCCCGTTCCCATCTAGTGTATCTCAGAAAGAAATCACGTACTTCCCTCCAGGCAAATGCTCACCGGGGAAAAGACAGAAGAAATGAATTCCACCTGATCTAGAGGTTCTAATCTTAGGGGTAAGATCTAAAAATATAAAGTACGAATTCTTCCTTTTACTTAGGAAATATTTGACATCACTTGAATTCTTTGGAAATTACTTTTAATATCGATTCTTTGAAATTTTTTTTAATCTCGTGAAAACCGTGAAAACAGATAGAAATCTTTTTAAAATCCAAGACAATTTTTGGAAGTTACGTGAAAACTTTGGAAAGGTATTGCTTGGATTGCAATGTCTTAGATATAGACTTTAAAGGTCTTTTGGAAAGACTTTGAAGTGTTTCATGAGATTTTTGAGGATTTGCAGGGATTTCCAAAGATTTCAGTTATTTGAACAGATTTCTAGAGTTTTTTCAAAACTCTTGAAAAATATCTCTAAATTCTTGAAAATCTCTTGAAATCTTGGAAATCCCTTAAAACGTTAGAAATCTCTTAAAATCTCCTAAAATTCTCACAATTGCTTCAAATGAAAATAATTAATTTTAAAAGAATTCATTCAAGGATTTAAAAAAAAGGGCTATTATGAAATTGAGAGAATGAGAGAAGATATTTTTGAAAATGATAATTTGAAGGACAAAATTTCATCATCCTATAAAGATTGCTCGTTGCAAGGAGTCCAGGCGCCATGAAGGGTGACTCTTTTCTTTTTACTGTGCTTCCAGAGTCCCAGCCGTATAGGGATTCGAATGGATGTGCTCGCTGAACTCGAAACAAAAACCTGCTCCGGGACTTTTTTCCCTCAGTGTACGCACATCCTTTTCAATGTTAGGACCTAGCAAGCAAGCTCAAAGAGCGTGGAAATAGCGAAACCTTCTCAGAGGCTTCCCCATTAACGTCTTGTTTGCAGAAGGAGAAAAACAAGGACGAGGGGAAAACGACTCATAACTGCCATTTTACTATAATTAGCTGTGCAAAGAGGAGTACATTTCAAAACTAATAGAGGGGTTGAATAATCAACCTTTGGACGCACGTCAGTTCTCAAGATTTTATTGACTTCAAAATATTTTATGGCACTTCAAGAAATATGAAGAGATACTAAGGAATTTCTGGAGATTAAAAAAATTTAAAACCAATTATAAAGATTTTGAGTGATTTCCCAGGATTTTAAGAGATTTATAAGGATTTCAAGAGATTTCAAAAGATTTTTTAGCGATTTCTTAACATTTGAAACAAACTAAAGGTTTTTAGCAATTTCAAGGGATTTTCAAGGATTTTCAAGGATTTCATGAGCTTTTTGAGGATTTCAAAACATTTCGAAGTATTTTAAGCTATTTCTCAACATTTGAAATCAATTATATAGATTTAAGGTGATTTACTGGAATTTCAGAAGATTAAAAAAATTTTAAAACCAATTCTAAAGGTTTTGAGTGATTTCCCAGGATTTTAAGGGATTTATAAGGATTTCAAGGGATTTCTAAAGATTTTTTTAGCGATTTCTTAACATTTGAAACCAACTATAAAGGTTTTGAGTGATTTCAAGGGATTTTCAAGGATGTCAAAAGAGTTCATGAGCTTTTTGAGGATTTCAAAAAATTTCAAAGAATTTCATAAGAATTTTTAAAATTTTAAGTGATTTTAAAATATTTTAAGCGATCTCCTAATATTGCAAATCATGTCAAAGGATTTCAAGTTAATTTTAAGGATTTCATTCAATTTTACAGGAATTCCAAGGATTTCTAGTGATTTAAAAAGATTGCAAGGGATTAAAGCAATCATAGAGATTTTAACAGATTTCAATGGATTTTAGAAAACTCAAAAGAATCTCGAGATTTTTAAGGATTTCAAGGGATTTCAGATAATTTCCAGCGATTTTAAATGAATTTTAAAATACTTTAAATCATTTCAAGCGATTTCCTCAGTCTGCAAGTCATTCTCATGGATCTCAAAGAATTTCACATGATTTTTAAGGATTTCATGGATTTTTAACGGATTTTCAAGGGTTTTAAACTATTTAAATAGACTTCCAAAGACTTAACATGATTAAAAAATATTTCGGTACTAAAAACCTGTCAAATTTCTTTAAATTCCTTAATAATAGTTTAAAATCCTTGAAATCCTAAAAAATCTCATGAAATCGCTTGAAAGCCTTGCGAAATATAAATATTTTAAAATCCCTCGAAATCTTCTTTCATATGAAATTCATGAAATCACCCTTATAATTCCTTTTAAATTATCGCTGTTGATTTTCAAGAGATTTAAAAAGTACTTTTTAGTCCCTAGGGAGTGAAAAGTAAAACTTTAGTTCAGACTCATAGGCACGAAAAATAGCTGAAATTTCGCACGTTTAAAAAAATATATATGTATTATATATTTTTTATTGCTGCGAATCAGTCTTCCTTAAATTAATATTAAAAAATACATTTTGAATATTCGCTACAAGAATACACTTTGGATTGATTTTCTGCAAACTTTTACGAGAAGCCCGAGTTTGTTCAGCAATTAGCTACTGGTACCCAAGGCGCGTGTAAGCGAGGTATGAGTTGAAAGTCGCGCATTTGCATTTAGTATCACACACTACCTGCGTGGTCAAGATCCTGTGCCTTAAGTCGGCTTCTTCAGAAGAGGGAAAGAAGAACGAAAAAGAGAAGGAAAAAAAAAAAGGAACATGCTTCGAGAAGAAGGCTTCGCACGGGGCAACGGCCGTAATTTTTCACGTCTGAAGAAGAACTCGAGATCCTACGACGAAGGTCACTTGAGAAAGAAATTTATCTGAAGTCCATTTACGCAAAGAAGTTAACTGATAATTTTGGAAATCGATTAGAATTTGTTGAAGTTCCTTGAAATCCTCAAAATATCGTGAAATCTTTTAATTTTCTTGAATTCGATTGAAATCCTGTGAAATATTATGAAAATCCTTGAAATTCTTTGAAATCCTTTGAAATCCGTTGGAAACCTTTGAAATCTCACGCCATCCCTTAAAATCTTCCAAATCGGTTGAAAACCTTCAAAAACCTTAAAAAATTGTGAAACCTTTTGAAACGCTTTGAAATTCCTTGAAATTGTTTGAAATCTCTTGGAATTCTTTGGAATTCCTGGAAATCAGTTTGAAACCCTTGAAATCTCTTAAAATCCTTTAAAATTTTCCAAATCGAGCGAAAGCAATCAAAACCTTCAAAATACTTTTAAATCCTTTGTAATCCCTACAAATCCTTTGGAATTCCTGGACATTCGTTGGAAACTCTTGAAATCTCTTAAAATCCTTCAAAATCTTCTAAATCGATCAAAAACCCTTAAAAACCTTAAAAATATCGTGAATGCTTTTGAAATTATTCGAAATTATTAGAAATCTCTTGAAATACTTTGGAAACACTTAACATCTCCTGAAATCCTTTAAAATCTTCCAAATCGGTTGAAAGCCCTTAAAATCTTAAAAACGCCTTGAAATCCTTTGGAAACCTTTGAAATCTCATGCAATACTTTAAAATCTTCCAAATCGGTCAAAAACCTTTAAAAACCTTAAATATATTGTGAAATCTTTTGAAACCCTTTAAAAATTCCTTGAAATTCTTTGAAATCCCTTGAAATCCGTTGGAAACACTTGAAATCTCACGCCATCACTTAAAATCTTCCAAATCGGTTTAAAAACCTTTAAAAACCTTAAAAATTTGTGAAATCTTTTGAAACCCTTTGAAATTCCTTGAAATTGTTTGAAATCCCTTGAAATTTTTTGGAATTTCTGGAAATCCGTTTTAAACCCTTGAAATCTCTTGAAATCCTTTAAAATCTTCCGAATCGGTCAAAAACCCTTAAAACCTTCGAAATTCGTTAAAATCCTTTGGAATCCTTAAAATTTCTTTGGAATTCCTGGACATCCGTTGGAAACCCTCGAAATCTCTTAAAATCCTTTAAAATTTTCCAAATCCGTCAAAAACCCTTGAAATCTTTTGGAATTCCTGGAAATTAGTTGGAACCCCTCGAAATCTCCTGAAATCGCTTAAAATCTGCCAAATCGCTCGAGAGCCCTTAAAATCCATAAAAATCCCACGAAATCCTTTGAAATCCAAATTAAGAAGTACTTTGTTAAATCTCTCAAAAATCAACATTAAAAAGTACTTTTTAGCCCTTAGGGAGGAATTGAAATGTCTGAAAAATTACTTTTCAGTTAAAATTGAGTCAATCTCGGAGCGATTCATGCAGCTTTTGTTTGATGGCTTTTCTTGGTTTCAGAATTAGCGAAAAACTCAGAAACGAACCGGATTACAGTCGCAGAAAATAGTTTTGCTCTCTCGGCGCCTCGTGGTCATCCAAGATAGCATCGTTACGTTACTTCCTTTCGCGCAAGAAACCTGTGCCTCCCCTTAGTAACTCATACTGGTCTCTTCCAATATCTGCGTCAGCGAACGCGAGGCATCCAGCAAAGCAAGCCGGTTACTCTTTCCTTTGCTCGTTTCTTTTATTTCTTTCATTTCGTTTTATTTATTTATCTTTATTTTTTTTTGTAAACTTCGCGTGCATCGTCCTCCCTACCGGCGATACCAACGAGTCTATTTATAAACACCGGCTATTATCTACGGTACACGACTCTCGGTACCAAGCTATCTTCCTCTCCTCAGGAACATAACAGGTGAACCTACTCCAGTAAGACTCTCTACCTCTCTCCCTTCCACTTCTCAGCTTATCTTCCTTTTTCATATAAAGCTGTAATTATCTCTCTGTTTGCAACTTGCTTACTCAGATATCATAACGATTTCGAGGGATTTAAGAGAATTTAAAATGATTTCGAGATTTTTTAAGGAACTTTTTGCGGTTTCCAAAGAATTCAAATGATTTCAATGAATTCAAAGGATTTCACGAGATTTTCAGGGGTTTTAAGGGTTTTTATAGATTTCAAATGGATTTTTAGGGATTTCCCGAGAATTCAAAGGATTTCATGTAATTTCAAATAATTTTAAAGGATTTCAAATGACTTCATCGAATTTTCAAGGAATTAAAAGGATTTCGTGAGATTTTTAGGGATTTCAAAGCATTTAACAGTATTTCAAGCGATTTACAGATATTTTAATAGATTTTCTAGATTATAAGAGATTTCATGAGATTTTAAAGAATTTCATAGTATTTTACGAGATTTTAAAATATTTTAAATTATGGGATTTCCAAAGATTTCAACTGAGTTTAAAAGATTTCAATAGCTTGCCAAAGATCCTTTAAAATTTCTTGAAGTCCCTGGAAATCCATTAGAATCCCTTGAAATTCTTTTTATCTTGGAAATCGCTTGAGAGCCACGCCCACGTGTGTTTTTTGCTAAAATTTTGTTATTTTTCCTTTTTTTAAATATAGTCGACGAACTAGATTTCAAAACTACAATATAAGCTTGAAAACTTTTTGACTCTGACTCTTACTTTAGTTTTCAAGGTTGTCGAATGATATACAGAAATTCCGATCTCAATGTCGAATGATGAACTCGTCCGGAACAAAAAATTGTCATTAGTCCAATGATACGTGACAAGATTACAATACTCTTCATTCAAATCAAGATCCTTGAAAAAAATGTATTTCCGTCACGTGAATCTAAACTTCCTACAATGAATTTCATAATTCACTCAATCAAATTGAATTTCTTCACAAAAATAAATACTTTCTGAGGATTTCCGTAACTTTGTCTTCAACAATTTAATATTCAAGAATGTAGTATTTTTTTTTTCTATAATTCTCGATCTTGTTTTTCGTCAACACAATGCAGTCATTTCTGTTCAGGAATTTCCTCTGATTAATCAAAACGAGGTTCGCCTTACACACTCTGTTTGTCCAATTGAGTCATAGTGGTCTGTCAAGACCAAAGATCCGAGGAGATGTCTACACGATGGGGGACCACCTTTTAGAAATTATACGGTGATTAGAGCTGTTGTTATCGGATGTTAGAAATAGTTAGGTTTCATTAGATATGGCCTTTCCCAGGGACCCTGAATTAAACACTGTATTATACTCTCGGACGTTGTTATTACGGCGTCATTTAACTATTATTTTGTTCCAGAATAAACCCAACCTGGAAAAAATACGATAAACCTTCGTTGAACTCCACAAATACGCTTTAAAAAAATTATTTTCATTAGAAAATAATTTTTCACCCCCTCCCCTTCTGAGGCCCTCCCCCTCCCCCTCCCCATCGCCGCCCTCCATGTTCATTCTACTCCCTCCTATTTACATCTATCACCTTTTCCCATCTTTTATGTTGCTCTTTGCCCTTTAGAAATTCTTAAGCACCCCCCTCCTTCCATCCACTTTACCTGCCCCCTCCCCTTAATTACCCATCCACCCTTGCCTATTTAAACTCAGCACTACCCACTATATCCCTATTATTATAAACTATTCTTTCCTTCTCCTTCACTGCTCTTCGCCCCACAAATTTCTTTATCTAGCCCCCTCCTCCCCTCTTTCACCACTGGATTCCACCTTTTAATTAAAACCCAATCTATCCGCATCGTCCCCCATTTCTTGCTCTTTGCCAAGAATTGTTATCAACAATTGTTTTTTTTCCAACATTGTTATCAAGCTACCTCTCGGCCCCTAATCACCATTTATATGAGGAGGCTCACTGCCCCCTCCCCAAATTTATCCCTACCTTATCTTAACTATACCCCACCTACTATATCCCTATCACTTTTTTTCATTCCCCTTCCTTTGCCCTTCGCCCCTCCAACTTCTTCACCTAGCCCCTCCCCCTTCCAGTTTACTACAGGACATAACCTGCAACTATCCTTAGGGACCCCTTACTCCACGCAACTCCTACTATATATTTCCTTTTATTTATATAATCAAAAAATACTTTAATTAAAATTTAAAAAAATTAAATTTGACAATTGTTTGACCCTCCTTATGTATCAAAATACATTGTGAGGCGCCAGATATTAAAAAAAAAAAAACAGGATATTATTAATTTCGACAACTTTACTATTCTTGTCACTTGGACCAGCGGAAGTAGTGTCTGACAAAGAGACGGATGCCCGAAAGAAAGTTCTCGAAGGCAATTTCCTAATAGTCGGCGTAGCATTGACTTCAATTGAATAATGGTCGTGAGCGAACGGGTATTGCCAGCTCCCTGATCATTATCTATCATTCGAGTGATTATCCTGATATTTCTGCGGTTCGCCTTATTGTTGAGCTATGCGTTCCTCTAAACAAAAGATGAATGAGAACTTCAAAGAAATGGATCCCCTAGTCTAGAGAAGACATTTCGCTTTTAATATTTGACCTCCAGTCCATGTGACATACGCCCTTCTTGACTCCCTTCGACCACGTAACATACGCCTTATTGGCCACACCAATTATCACGAGACTCAACCTCGACTACATAACATAAGCCCTTCATCGATCACGTGACCTCCCTCGAGAAAATGACATACGCCCTTATTGACCCCACTCAACCACGTGACATACATCCTTAATGACTTCCTTACGTCCTTATTGATCGCGTGACCCCCCTCGACCAAATGACATACGCCCCTATTGACCCCACTTGACTATGTGACATACGCCCTTATTGACTCCTCTAGACCACGACATACGCCCTTATTGACTCCAATCGACTTCGTCACATACGCTTTTCTTGATCACGTGACCCCCCTCGACCACATGACATACGTCCATATTGACTCCCTATACCCACGTGACTTACGCCCTTATTGACCTCCTTCGACCACATACGCCCTTATTGACCCTCTTGTTCCACGTGACATAGGCCCTTATTAACTCTCCTGACCATGTGACATAGACCCTTATTAACCCTCCTAGAACACGTGACATACGCCCTTATTACCCCCATGTGACATAGACCCTTATTGACCCCCATTAACCACGTGACATACGCCATTGTCAATAAATAAAATTTGCTCAAAATTCATCTAAACTTAAGATTTAATTCAGGTATAAATAAAATGAAAACGGGGGCGGATCCAGACAAGGGCTTTGGGGGGGCACGAAATAATTACCCTTCCCCCTCCACTCTCAAGGGAGGAGGTTAATAATAATTAAAAAATTATTTTATTTTATTATAAATTATTTAAATACTTCATTTATTAATTATATAAACATTATTAACAAATGTTTAAATAGGAACCACTAAATACGCCCTTATTGACTCCACTCGACCTTGTCACATTGACCCCGTACACCCACGTGACTTACGTCCTTATTGACCCCCCTCGACCACATACGCCTTTATTGACTCTCCCGACAAGTGACATAGGCCCTTATTGACCCCCTTCGCCCATACAACATATGCCCTTATTATCCATCTATCGATCATGTGACCCCCATTAATCACGTGACATACGTCATTTTCAATAAATAAAATAAAATTTATTATTATTTTATTTTATCATAAATTATTTAAATACTCTATTTATTAATTTTATAAACATTATTAACAAATGTTTAAATAGAAACCAAGTTTTTGTATTTACAAGCTGCGTGAAAATTTCAAATCTGGGCCATGCCCCCCTCCTGGACCCGCCCCCTAATATATAATATGTATATTAATATATTATGGATTCTCCATCAAAATTGTGGAGTTTCCATTTATTTACAGTTAATCTTGAAAGAAAGGTTTTTAATTTATTTAATGGAGGCCACTGCTAAAAGAATTATCAACAAAAGAACATCAAAGTTCAGGAGCAGCTAAGCTGTGAATTATTCGCGAGGCATTATCATGAATCGAGGCACCTAGGAATCGGTAATTAGCCAAGTCTCGATACGGAGGTCGTTTAAGATTTAATGGAGCGTAACGAGGGTTAACGGTATACCCAAGAAGCTAAGAACTTGGTCGCACACTCCTTTCATTAATAGTACGGGGCGCTGTTCTAAATTAACGAAAATTTTGCTTTTATTTGAATTTTTTATCATCTTTTTTCGTCATCAAAAATAAGGCTGAAAATATAGGGCCCAACTATAAGACTCAAAATATTGCACCTAAGAATAAGGTCCAAAATCAGACCAAGAAATACAAGGCCTAAAAATAAAGTTAGAATTGTAGAACACCACAATATAAGACTCAAATCATGAAGCCCAAAAATAAGGCTCAAATTATAGGACACAAAAATATGAAATCCGAAAGTAAGGCTCAAAATACAGGACCGACAAAAAATATTCAAAATGTTGGACCTAAAATAAGGCCCGAAATCAGACCCATAGATATATGTTTAAATATAAGACTAAAAATGCAACACATTACAATTTAAGGCCTAAATTATAACACTCAAAAATAAGGCCCAAAACCATACCCAAAAATATATGGCTAAAATTAGACTGAAAGTACAAGAGACTGTGACGCAAAGCCCAAAATACAGAATCACAGAATAAGGCCCAAAATACCGGATTCGAAAATAAGACCCAAAAATATAAAACTCAATAATATTGAAGATTGAACCCACGAATAAGGATAAACATATAAGGCCCAAAATATAAGACTTAAGAATTTGGCTCTATTTAGGAACCAAAATATAAGGCCCAAAATAATTTATACCATTCAATAATTTATTTTTACAACATATATTTTCGATTTAAATACACCTGTTAATAAAATATAATTAGAAATCTTTTTCTCGTTGATTTTATCTAGAGTTCTTAAATTCTCGAGAATTTAAATCTGGGTTATATGACCGAGAATATGTCAGAATTTATGAGAATTTAAAGGAATTTAAGAGAATTTAAGAATTTATGATTTTTAACAACATTTTTATTGTTTACATTATTTACACAGTTAAATATTAGTTATTTAATAGCTTAGACTTATTTAGGATTGTAAAATATGCAAAACATCAGATTACCAGTTAACAAAAGCCACAAAATTCACCTTATAGTAAACGTCCCTTTATAGGTTATGTTAGACTCTAACATAACCTCTATACTCTGCATACATTTGTGACAGTTTTCTTCATTTCCAAAGCTCATTAAAAAATAAATAAACTAATAGAACTACAAAATACAGTTTGTTATACATTATCAATTAATTAATTAACAAATATCTCTCTTTCACCAAATTTTCCAAACATCATAAATTCTCAGAGAATTTAAGTCTCGGTTATATTCTCGGTTATATTCTCATTCTCGTTACCGTTCTCGAAGTAATATAACCGACTAAGTACTCTAATTTTATCTGGTAACACATTAAAATTTAGTCCATTGAAGCTGTTCATTCAAGTTTAAGTTATCTTCCTTTTGCATCTATAATCAGATATTGCAGACGATCTAGATTTGTTATATTTATATCTTTAGGATAGAAGAGCACGTATTAAGTCCGTTGCTGGAATCACGACGAACTGGGAGTGCCGATGATTACGTAGAGGGCTGAGAGGGGGAGGGGAGGGGGGGGCGGAATAAGAGTAAAAAAAGTGTTTTAGTATTAACGGCTACTTCGGACATGGCGCCAGTGATAAAACTAGCTCCTTCTCAAGAATGTAGTCTACAATTTCCACCTCCACGAACTGGATCCAGTTGTCTATTCACTTTACACTTCCTTTAGTCGACACACTCTTTAGTTTCCAGTTGGCTTTTAAATTAGCAGTAAACAAATTGCTGGCGCTCTTCTTATCCACTTCGAAATGAGAACTAGGTGGTCAGAGACAAGAAATTTGGGTTTTGTAAACTTGAACACTGGCAAAGAATAACTCCTTGAAAATGTATCTAGAAGTCTTTTAAGTTGGATGAAAATTTTTTGAAATTACTGAAAATCTTTGAAAATGAGTTAAGTTTTGTGGGACAAAAGTATTTTAGAAAAATGTCCAAGATTTTGAAGACTTCAAAGTGGTTCTCGAGATTTTTAAGTATTTCATATTACTTTTTAGGGATTTCAAGTGTTTTAAGCAGATTTAAGGATTTCACGAGATTTTCAGGGATTTCACGAGATTTTTAAGGATTTCCAGAGATTTTAAAGTTATTTCTGGAGATTTATGAGATTCTAAGGAATTTCAAAGGCTTTTACGAGATTTTTAAGGATTTCTAGGGATTTCAAAAAAAAACAGGGAATTTTTATAGATTTCAATGAATTTCTAAAGATTTCAAATGATTTTAACAGACTGCTATGGGTTATTTTAAAATCCTTAGTATCCTTGAAAATATTTTAAAATCTCGTAAAATCCTTTGAAATCCGTTTCAATCTCTGGAAATTTTTCAAAATCGGTCAATATCATTTGAAATCTGAAAATTTCTGTAAATTCTTAGAAATTTCACAAAAATCTGTTATTCCTGTTAAATCCATGGAATGTCTGACAATATTTAGATATCCCTTAAAATTTCTAGAAACCCACAAAAAAAAATCTTTTGAATTCTGTGAAAATTCTTTAAAATTTTGGACATTTCTTGAAATTGATGGATGTGGATAACTAAAAAGTCGGAAGGAATGCTGAGAGGGATTTGGGTTAAGGGAACTGGGGGTGGAAGTTGTGGGGAAGGAGGGGGGATAAGAGGAGAGAAAATATTTTTAGTAGGGGCAGAGGGCGACAAGTGAGGGTTAATGTGCGAGAAAATTGGTGCGATGAGTAGTGGGGGAAAGAAGAAACGAATCAATATATAATGGGGAGGGGGCCCTAGGGGAGGGGAAATAGGAGGATACAGAGATTTAGAAAGAAATATGATGGCAGCGAGGAGGAATATAGCAATATATAATTCGGAGGGGGCCCTAGAGGGGGAGGGGAAAATGGGAGGATATATAGGGTTAGAAAGAAAGGTGGGGGCGGCTAGGAGGAAATTTATATCGAAGAGGGGGCTAAGAAGCAGGTTTCAATGAAAAAATGAGAGGAGTAGGAAGGATCCTATAAAATATATATTGGGAGGGGGGAATTTAAATCAATTGAGAGGGTTCGAAGGTAGAGATATTAACCCTTACTTGCCACACCTTCGCGGAGTAAAACGCTTGCCAAACTGGGGTGTCGGCCACCCCAGCCATAAAAACTGTAATAAAAAATTAATTATTGGATATTTTTCTTTGACAATTGGTTTGTCTCGAATTATTGACAAATATTGATTTAAAGCGATTTCCTTCACGTTTCGGTACTTTAAAATTTGACGACAAAAAACGTCTGGGTCCTTTGGACCCATGTGTGGCAAGCAAGGGTTAAGGAAGAAGAGGAAAGAGGTCTTTAAAAATGAATATATATTGGAGAGTGAAGGGGGGTTCGAGGGGAGGGAGATGAGTAGGGAGGGGCCGATAAGGGCAATATATTTGGCGGGGGCTCTAGACGGACGGAACGAATTAGAGGACTGAGAGATTGATAGTATAGGAATTTCGAAAGATTAGTGAAGTGAGGGGCGGTTAGAAGAAATATATATATAAGAGGAGGCTCAGGAAAGGGGAGGGGGCAAATGAGAGAATTAAGAGGGTTAAAAGATAGATGTGTTAAGGAAGAAGAGGAAGGGGTCTTTAGAAATAAATATATATTGGGAAGGATGATAAAGGAGGCGAGGGGAGGAGTAGGTGGGAGTTCCAAATGGGAAAATGAGAAGACTGCGAGAGATTGATGGTACAGGGATTAAGGAAGAATGAGTGAAGTGGAGTGTGAGGGGCTGATAGGAGAAATATATTAGAGAGGAGGCTCTGGAGGGGGAAGGGGACAAATGAAAGAACAAAAAGCGTTAAAAGCTATGTGTTAAGGAAGACGATGGCTGGGGGGTGTAGATGTGAATATATATTGGAGAGGGGGCCGACGAGGGGAGGGGGACTAATGAAATAACTGAGGAATAAATGATACATGATAAATGCGCTAAGCAAGAAAGAGGTAGCATAAATTAGAGTACTAAGAAGGATGTAAGGTAAATTACTCGTGGAAAAATGAGAGGGGCGGGGAGGGGCCGAGATAGAATATTGCAGTAGAGTGGTGTTGGGGGAGGTGTCGGGGAATGGAGGGGCGGAGGGGGGACTATTATGTAACGGGGGAGGGGGCATATTTGGGAGGGGGTTGGTTTAAATTTGAAAAAAACACAATTTTCATTGAAGAAGCAACATTTCGGTGAAAAATTTGCATTGATGAGGAAAAAAATTTTTCATTTAAGGAATTTTTTTTCTTCTTAATATGTTTGTCCATGAAACTTGCGTAAAACGTAACATATGTCAAGTGACTCAGGTCGGCGATGGCCCGGCCGGTTATCAATCAAGAGTCACGCGCACGTGCTCTCTCCCTCACGACTCCAGAGAAGGAAAACGATTACATTATGCGAGTCTCGCAAATATTCAGAGCATGGACCTCAGCGTGACTTTGACGAAGGATGAAATCTCTTAAAATTGCAATGAGATCGATAAAAAAAAGTAAAGAAATAAATATCTGGAATCGGTGAGATCGTGACAAAAATGACGTTTTACAGTTTTGTATTTAATTGATTATTATCGATTCATTTTATCACATTTCGAGTTAGATTATCGAGTAAATAAAGATAGGAGCTTAGAAATATTTTTCAAATCCCATTCTCGATGCAATTTTCATATGGCTGATTGCCATTGCGTTTATTTACACGGATCTATTTGTCCTTATTTCCATTTGCATATATATTAGGTCAACCGGAAATTTCAATAAATGAAAAGTAGGTCAATTCAAAATTCAAGGAAAAATAAATGATCGCAGATGGAATTTGGAGAATACTCAACGTCTATTTTTCTCTATTTTTGTTTTGTTTTTCAGGGAAATATAGTTTATAAAAAGAAAAGAAAAAAAGGAGCATTGCTATCATTAAAATGCAGATTACGGATAGAATTTTCTATGAATCAGACTCAATGATTTGGTGATTGAAATTGTTGACAAGTTTTATATAAGGTCTAGGTTATAAATGATTAACAACTCTATGATAATTAGGTCACACCTTTCAACCTCCGTCAGACTTCTCAAGGAAAATAATTATACTACAAGAATTATGAAACAAAGGTCAGTCATTGAGGAAAGCTTTGAACAAAATAAACTGAAAATAGCAATTTTCGACTGAATTTATAAAGCTGGATTAAAAATTATAATTCCCATCGATTTATTTATAATAAAGTTGTGTTTAAGTTTTGTTTTATTTTTTTTTATATTGCCTTCCTGGCTCTGTATATGTTATGTCTACGAATCCTTCGGTGAGGACGGAAGCGTCAAGTTCGTCAGTCGCTCGTTGCACTCTAATTGAAATAAAAATCTTTCTGGATTTTCAGGGATTTTATAAGCTTTCAAGAGAATTTCATCAATATTTCCTGAATATTTAAGATTCTTTAAAATCTCTTAAGATTCTATGAAATCCTTTAAAATTTTACGAAATATTTTTAAAATCAAAAATAACTTGAAATTTTACAAAATTTCATGAGGAATATTAAAATTCCTTAAAATAATTAAAAAAAAATTAAAATTTCTTAAAATTCTTACAATATTTTTCAAATCCTTTATAATTCCAAGAGAAAACTAAAAATCCGTTAAAATATTCAAGAGATTTTTAAGGATTTCCACCAATCTCAAAGAATTCAATGACTTTTTAGGGATATCAAAGTATCCCATGAGATTTTCAAGGATTGCAAATAATTTCAAGGGATTTCAAGGAATATTAGGGAATTTTTGAGGATTTCAAAAAATTTCAGGGGATTTCTAAATATTTCCAGGGATTTCCAAAAATTTCAACGATTTTCCTGGAAATTCACAAGATTTTTCATAGTTTCTAAAAAATACGTAAAAATCTTAAAATTTTTGAAAACCTTTTGCAAATTCCTTAAAATTTCAGAAAATCTTTTAAAAATCATTAAAATCTCGTGAAATCCTTTAAAATTCAATAATGAACTTTAAAATTCCCTAAAATGACTTTTAAAAACATTTTCGTAAAGCGAAATGATAAAAGGAAATATATTTAAAAAAATAATAAAATAAATAAATGTATTCAATGACTCTTGAGTATATTTGATGATCTGAATCACCTCAGGAAAGTTTATATTGCGCCGTGGACGTTGAATTGGAATCTGGATTAAAAATATTCATGTCACGTGCGAGACAAGGTTGTCCGAGTCTTGTCTTGATGCTCATTCATACTTTGCTTCCAGCTGACGTTTCGAGTCGCCGATAGATTGTAATGACACTCGAGTGTGACGCATTAAACTCTACGTGTTCGTAATGTATTTTGCATCAACGTAATTTATCCTGATATCGAAATCGATCCCATGATTCTAGTTTATTTCAACATTTTCGATCTATATCCAAGATATACGAGATCTGCTCACCTTCTTTGATTTACTGCACAATTTTTGTGATGTACGCTGGATTTAATTGATACCGATACATTTTCTTGTCTCAGACCACAATAAATTATAAAGACCGATTTAAATTACCGTCAGAGAAGAGAAGAGAAGAGAAGAGAATTTATAGTATGTATATCATCACAAATATATGTAAATTAAAAATATCTGCGTCCTTCAAACAATTTCCTGCACTTAAATATTTGTTCTTGCATGGTGTAATTTTTCCATTAAAATATATATCCTTCATTATAGAGTAATTTATTCATTACAATATACTATTTTCGGTTTTTTAGTAGTAAAAAAAATTGAATGAAATATATGATCAAAAGTCGGATCAAGATTCAAATTTCAGAAATAATTCAAGGTCATTAAACAATTTTTCATTCACATTTTTTAGGAATTTATTAGTTCTACACTTAAAGCCTTTCGAAACTGATTTCAAGAGATTTCAAATGATTTTAGGGATTTTTAAAAAATTTTATGAGATTTTACGAGATTTTTAATCATTTTTAGAGATTTCAAGGGATTGTCAGGCTTTTAAAGTGTTTTGTAAAGAGTTAAAGGAATTTTAACAGACTTCTATGGATTTCACTCGATTTTTAAGGACTTCAAGGTATTTCAAAAAATGTCATGAAATTTTAAAGAATTTTCAAAGCTTTCCAAAGATTACATGAAATTTTCTAAGGTTTTCCAGAAATTTTAACTGATTTCCAGTGATTTCCAAGGATTTCATGAGATTTTTAAAGATTTTCAGGGATTTAAATGAATTTCATGACATTTTTAAGAGTTTCCGAGGATTTCTATAAATTTCAAGTTAATTTAACAGATTTCTAGAAATTTCCAAGCAATTCATGAGATTTTTATGTATTTCTGGGGATTTTCAGAGATTTCAATGAATTTTCAGGATATTCAAGAAATTTTTTAAGGTTTCCAGGGATTTCTGTAAATTTCAAGTTAATTTAACGAATTTCTATAGATTTCCAAGGATTTCATGAGATTTTAAAAGATTTTCAGAGATTTTGAAAGATTTTAATGAATTTCCACGAATTTCAAGATATTTTTAAGGATTTCCAGATTTCTGTTTCTTAGCTTTATAGCCAAAATTCAACGAAAATTTTAAAAGATTTTTAAGATTGAAGATTTACCGCACTTGAAATATCTTTAGATCTTAAACCGGTTTTATTTATTATCACGTAGTACTCGGGAAGCTAGGGTCCTTCCTTTTTTCTCAGTATATTTATTTTTTTCATTTTCTCACTGCCTGTAAATAGACTTACAAAGTATATGCATAGAAACCGATTCTTACGTGACCGGTTTTATAAAGGCCGATATACGTTCGATGCCATAACGAGTACCGATCGGTTTGTTATCTTACAACATTAAGCAGATTCGCGCAATAATGCTTTTGTATTTTTACGTTTTTCATTCCATCGGCAGATGTAATCTAAATGTAGTGCAATACCAGAAAACTAGTTTTTCTACAACTGCGCACTTCTTTTTCTTATCGTGTAAGAATTTCCAAGGATTTCACGCGATTTTTAAAAGAATTTTGGAGATTTCTAAAAATATCAGCGGATTTCCAGGGACTTCTAAGTTTTTAAAGAGATTTTTATGTATTTCAAGAAATATAAAGGAATTTCACGGGATTTTTAAAGATTACCATAGATGCCATGTTAATTCAACGGATTTCCAGAGATTTCAACGCATTTCACGAGATTTTATAAAGGATTTCCAGGGATCTCAAAGGTTTCGGTTGTCCAGAGATTTCAAAGCATATCTTGAGATTTTAAGGATTTCAAATGATTTCAAAAAAATTCCCAGGACTTTTAGAGGATTTCTGTAGATTTCCAATAATTTCACGAGATTTCTAAAGATTTCCATCGATTTCTGAAGACTTCTAAAGATTTCAAGTCAATTCAATGGGTCTGAAAGATTTCGGCTTTCCGGAGATTTCAAAGACTCTCTCGAGACTTTTAAGGATTTCAGATGATTTCAAAAAAATTCCCAGGAATTTTAGAAGATTTCTAAAACATGTTCAATAATTTCACGAGATTTCTAAACATTTCCAGCGATTTCCAAAAATTTCCAGCGATTTCCTAAGATTTCAACGGATTTCTGGAGATTCCGAAATATCTCACGAGATTTTGAAGGTTTTCAAAGAATTTCCATAGATTTCAAGTCAATTGAATGGATCTGACAGATTTCGGCTTTCCAGAGATTTCAAAGCATTTCACAAGTTTTTTAAGGATTTCAAATGATTTCAAAACATTTACAGGAATCTTAGAATACAAAAGCAATAATGCGTCTTAATTTTTTTTTCTACCATCTGCAGATACAATAAATCGAAATGTAGTGCAATATCAAAAAACTCCTTTGTCTGCTACTGCGCACTACTTTTTCCTCTTCTTATCGTGCAAGGCTGACGAGACAAGTATTGTGAGAAGATGAATATCTTTTTTTCTATAGAGATGTTTTTTTTCCTATATCCCAGTACCTAATCTCCTATACGTGACCGATTTCAAATACTAAACGAAAACCTTTTTCTTTTCCAAGAGCCTTTGAACCTAAGGAAAGTGAATTCAGGTGAATTGAACAGAAAAACGACTTTGTTCCTGCAATAGTTTGAGGATGCTGTGTTGCCAGGCAATACTTGCTTGGTTTTGTGCCGTGACTCGGCAAAGAGGGGAGCAAAGTGCGGGAGCGAAGGAATTATATTTCCATCATGTGTATAATGTGTAGTCAACCACACAAAGAAATTGTGCGCATCAAAAAAAAAAAAACAAAAAAAAATTCCCAAATTTTTTATGTCTTAGATTTTGGGCCATATATTGTTGGGACTAATTTTTGGGTTTGTATATTTTGGATCTTTCTAGGACTGACTATGGGTCCTTTTTGGGTTTCTATGTTTTGGGCCTTATTTTTGGGCCCTGTAACTGAACCAGGTATTTATGGGTCCTATACTTTGGAATTTGTTTTTTGAGTTTTATATTTTGACCTTATTTTGAATTATGTAGTTTGTCATTATTTTTATTTTGAGTCTTTGAGTCATTTTAGATTTTTTTGAGATGAAATTTTGGGACTTTTTTAATTCAATATTTTGGGACTAATATTGGGTTCTATCTTTACAAGCTTTATATTTGTAGTCTTTTGTTTTGGGCTTTTTTGTGGGATATTATATATTATCTAGAATTTTTGGGCCTCATTTTGGGCCTTATAACTGAACCAGTTATTTCTGGGTCATATATTTTGGAATTTATTTTTGAGTTCTATATTTGGACCTTATTTTTAATCATGTAGTTTGTCATTATTTTGGGCCCTATTTTGAATCTTTGGGTCTTTTTAGGTCTTTTTGGAATGAAATTTTGGGGTCTTTTAATTCTATATTTTGGGGATAATATTGGGTCCGAGATTGGGTCCTATCTTTACAAGCTTTATATTTGTAGTATTGTGTTTCGGGCCTCATTATGGGTATTATAATTGCATCTGGATTTTTGGACCCTATAATTTGGGATTTACTTTGGGGATGTATATTTTGGGTCCTAATTTGAGTCCTTGAGTTTTTCCATAGATTTGAGTTTTATTTTGAAACATATGTCGTAAGCTTTATACTTTTAGGGCCCTATACTTTGGAATTTATTCTTTGGGACTTATTCTTGGGTTTCTAAATTTGTTGTCTTATGTTTCAGGTCCTATATTTCGGGCCTTACTTTTTTGGAGTTGTACATTTGGGTCTCACGTTGGTTCTCATATTTTTGCACGATATATTTTGGGTCCTATTTTATTGGGCCTTAATGCTCAGTAATTTTTTACCTTCACTGCAAGGCATTATAATTAATAAATTGTATCGTTTCTAATTACTTGCAATGATCTTCTTTTCAAACCAGAATCGATTTTTAACGTCTCAATGAAACTGTAACTTGATATATATATTATAATTACGCACGCATGCCAAGGAGTCAACATTGAAATGGTGTAAGAATAGAAATCATAACTGCAGCTTTAATTACAAATAATCGTGTTATAGACTATCTTTTTATTCTAGAATTCAAAAGATTTATTGTATCATTTTATTAAAAAAAAAAAAAAAAAATCAAAACAAGGAAATCGGTTTCTGGAAAAATTTCCACTTATAAGACTCCAGATTGTGAGGCTTCAAGTTTCAGGTAGAAGGAATTTAAAGGGCCTATTAAGATAGTTTCGTTCAGATTACAATGGAACTTGTTTCGAAGGAAAAGTACCAATGAATCATCACTTTTAGATTCTTCAGTATACAGTGGACATTGAAGAATACAATTTTTGTTTTTATATAACTACATCCAACGGTATTATAATCAGCGTTTGACAAGACTAGTTTGTTGAGCCGGAGAGGAAATTGACGTTGAATCAAAAAAATGGAACTGATAAAAAGTCAAATTCTTGACATATAGTTAGTCATTAGTTATGAAGGCTGGTTTAGTTGTCCCAGTTTTCTGAACGAGTATCGACTTTTCTGGGTTATATGTAATCTAGTTTATCATATATTTCAACCAGTTAATTAATTAAGCATCCTTCAGCCTTTTTAAGCTCTCATACGTGTAGTAATAATGTTCTAATTTTATTTATATAATTAAATCCCCTTTTCCAACTACTTTTTCCAACTCCTTTTTCCCAACGACCTTTCCACACCCTTTCACCAAACCTCATTTTTAAACCACATTTTCCCATACAATTTTCCAAACCCACTTTCGAAGCACCTTTTCCCGCACCATTTTCCACACCAGTTTTCCACATCCGTTTTACACACCCTTTTAAAGTCATTACAAAACTCCCGTTCCCACACCTTCCCGAATTTTTCAGACGCGATTTTCATAACACCTTTCCCACACCCTTTTTCGACCCCCTTTCCCACACCTTTAGCAGCTACCCTTTTTAATTCCATTTTGTCAAAATCCTTTTCCAGACCCATTTTCGAAATTAATTTTCCCCACACCTTTTTTTAAATCCTTTTTCAAAACTTTTTGTTCACACACCTTTTTCCAAAACCATTTTCGGGAACCCTCTTATCAACCCCTCTTCCATTTTTTCCAAAATCCCGAATTGAAAACTAGTACGGATTGACTCGGATTATTTCGGATTGAAAATTTCATTTTAACATTTCCCAAGATCTCAGATTGATTCAGATTGAAAGATTGCTTCGAATTGCTTTAGCTTGACTCGAATTAGCTCGACTTCCTTCCTATTATAAGTTCAGATGGATTTTGGAAGGGCTCGAGTTGATTCGGATTGACCCGGATTCATTCGTATTAAAAATTCGAATAGATTTTTATAAGACACGGATTGATTCGGACTGACTCGGATTCATTCGAATTATATGTTCGAATAGATTTTGAAAAGCTTGAATTGATTCCAATTGACTCCGATTGACCCGAATTGACTCGAATACAGCTTTCAGATGAAAAGTTCAGATTAATTTCGAAGAGGCATGGATTGAGTCGGTTTGAAAACTAGCACGGATTGACTCGGATTAATTCGGACTAAAAGTTGGTATTAATTTCGATTGCAATTCAATTTATTCGAATTGCTTCGGATTGACTCCGATTAGTTCGGATTCATTTCGATAAGATTACAATCCCAAATTTTGCTAGAGGGACAAAATTCGCATAGTCAAGGGTAAAAAACAGGTTAGAAAAAGTAAAAAAGGGTTGAGGATAAAGAAACTTAATTCGAGTTGAAGGTGAGGAGGAACAGGGGGAGGGGGGAGGGGCGTTTTAAAATAGTCGAGGGGAGATCGTTTTACAATACAGAGAAAAGAGATAAGTATCCTAATTTTTATACAAAACGAGTACCTGACGAGTACTAACGAATGTGAATCTGAGAATCTGAATGCCAACTTTGCACGTGGACTTTTCTAAAATAGTAAGAGAAGAGATACGGTCCATGGGAATTGAATGCCCATTGTGTTGGAGGTTCTTATGAGGTCCACTTCTTACCGAGGCATGTACCTGCCCTTAAGTACACCAAAGCAAAGAGGACTCGCCGACTGCAATTCTGCTCACGTATCGATGTATACGGAATAACCATTAAAGTCTCTCCTTCCCTCTCTCTTCGGCCATGAAAGGGCTGGAACGAGAATCAAGATGACTTCGATAGAACGAGTACGTATCTCGATTCGTAGTTGAATAACAAATAAAGGGAACGAACGAACACGAACATTCGAACAACGAGAAGAAACAAAGAAGGATTTACGATCGACTTATCCTACAGAGCCTCCAATCAAAAAATCATACTTTTTATCGACTATCCTTACAAGTCTCTTAGCCAACTTTTTTCAATTCTCGTAAATAAGAGCATCTAAACATTCCTTTTCAGATAATTAATAGTTTAGTATGACATGATTATTTTCTCGTAAAAATAAATGAAACAAAATTTGGGAATTTATTCATTATTATTTATGGGTTCAAATGGAACCCATTTCTATCAAAGAATGTATTTCAAGTGGAATCCAGGTGATTACTATTAGGATCAGAAATTTAATCTATCCGGATTCGAAATGGGTTCGGGAGAGGGTGTGGGGAAGAAAAAGGACTTATAAAAGGGTGCGGGAATAAGGGTTTAAAGGGGGCTATTTAAAAGGGGGTGAAAAAGGGGTTTGGAAAAAGGTGTGGGAAAAGGGGACCCAAAGAGGGCGTTGAAAAAAGTGTTTCGGAAATTGGTTCGGAAAAGTGAAATGGGTTCCACTTGGGATCCATTTGGAATCCGAATGGGTTCAGCCTGGGATCCAAATGGGTTCCAGTTGGGATCTAGTCTGTTCTCAAAATGGAATCATTTGAGTATTTACCTGGTTATGTCAGGGATTTAAGTGGGTTCTACTTGGGATCCATTTGGAATCTGAATGGGTGCCACTTGGGCTCCATTATTAATCCTAATGGGTTCAGCTTGGGATCCAAGTGGGTAAGCATTGAAATACAAACGGGTTTCACTTGGGATCTTTTTAGGATCCGAATAGGTTCAACTTGGGATCTAGTCTGCCATACAAATAGATTCATTTCGACGTTGAATGGGTCACACTAGGGATACAAATGAGTTTTACTTGGGATCCCTTTGGGATCCGAATGTATTAAACTTTGGATCTAAATGATTTCTACTTGGTATAAAAATGGATTACACTTGGGATCCATTTGGGGTCCAAATGAGTTCCATTTGGGATCTAATCTGTCATCCACATAGAATCATTTGAGCATTGACTGGGTTATGCCAGGGATATAAGTGGGTTCTACTTGGGATCAATTTGTAATCCGAATGGGTGCAGCTTAGGATCCAAATGGGTGTCACTTGGGCTCCGTTAATCATCCTAATGGGTTCAGCTTGGGATCCAAATGGGTAAGCATTGAAATACAAACGAGTTTCACTTGGTATCTTTTTAGGATCCGAATAGGTTCCACTTGGGATCTAGTCCGTCATACAAATAGATTCATTTCGGCGTTGAATGGGTCACACTAGGGATACAAATGAGATTCACTTGGGATCCCTTTGGGATCCGAATGTATTAAACTTTGGATTTAAATGATTTCCACTTGGTATAAAAATGGATTACGCTTGGGTTCCACTTGAGATCTAAATGGATTCCATTTGGGATCCAAGTGGGTTCCATTTGGGATCCAAATGGGTTCCTGTCGAGTTTACTATTCCCGGATGAACAACACAGTTTTCCCGTGTGTTTTGTAATTAGCAAGAAAAATACCATGAAACTGCTTTTCGTGCAGGAATTCTAATTCGTTAACAAGATAGAATCTAAATTACATAGAATTTAAGCATTTAAATTGTAGAGGGTGAATTTTTGCTAGAGCGTGAAGTATGAAAAGCCTAAGTGGCTAACAAAAGTCTTTAAACTCAGAGGTAAAGATCCGTGCGCAAGGACGAAGGAGACGAGCGGTCGACGCTCGATGCGATAGCGTCTCGCATGTACATACAACTATAATGCGTTACACAGGTATTACAGGTATTATCCGTATTACACATATTACGAGTATTATACGGACGTACGTGCGACCTCGAAAGAATGCAAGCAACGTTCTTGTATACCTTTATCCTTCTTCCTTCACTTCCCCTCCGCCCCTTTCTCTACTCATTTATACGTACTTAATTGCAGAATACTGATCGTTATCGTACGTTAATTTAGCAAATATCAAAGCAATCTTGAATTCTTTTAATTACATATTTTTATTTATCGCACCGTATCTTTTCTTATTTCTTCTTCTTGTTTTACTTTTATGCTTCTTTTCCACTCCCTAGTTCTATAAATAGGGATAATTTCATCATTAGTTTAACATTAAATAATTATCTCATCCACTCTTGGGTAAGGTACGTTTTTATTTTCAAGTAATCTTCAATTTGCACTTACTTTGTTTTGATCTTGTCAATTTTGGAATTGGAGAATATTAATGATGCAAATGAAGACTTTTTCAGATCCTTTTTCCCCCATACACTTTTCCAAATACATTTTTGAGACACCTTTTTCCACACCCTTTTTTCCAAGGTCATTTTTCAAATCCACTTCACACACCCTTTTTCAACCACCTTTTCTCCACACCTTTATAAACCCTCTTTTTCGCAGACCCTTGTCCAAATCCATTTACCACACCCTTTTCAAAGCTAGCCCCCACACCTCCATTTTCTACCCCCATTATCCACACCCTTTTTAAAAACCCCTCTTCCCACACCTTTAGCAACACCCCTTTGTAATTTCGTAAAATCCCTTGAAATTCTTGGTAGTTCTTTGAATAGCTCTAAAATCTCATAAGAAATACCTTTAAGTTTTTTGAAATATCGTAAAATCCCTTGAAGTTCTTGGGAGTCCTACAAAAATCCTTATAATCACTTCTGTCTTTTAAAATCTCAAAAAATTCTCTAAATCCTTAGAAGGTCTTTGAAATCCCATAAAATCTCTTGAAATGCCTTGAAATCTTTTAGTCATTTAAAAATACCTAAAATCGCACGAATCCCATGAAATCCGTTGAAATCTTTTAAAAGTCCTGGAAATCCTTGAAAGTCCTTTTAAAGTGCTTACAATTCTATTAAATTCAGTAAAATCCCTTGATACACTCGGTAGTACTTTTAAAATTCTTAAAATCCCATGAAATGCCTTGGTCTTTAGAAATCCCATAGAATCCCTCGAAGTCCTTGGGAGTCCTACGAAAATCCTTATAATCACTTGCGTCTTTTAAAATCTCAAAAAATTCTCTAAATCCTTAGAAGGTCTTTGAAATCCCATAAAATCTCTTGAAATGCATTGAAATCTTTTAGTCATTTAAAAATACTTAAAATCGCACGAATCCCATGAAATCCGTTGAAATCTTTGAAAAGTCCTGGAAATCCTTGAAAGTCCTTTTAAAGTGCTTAAAATTCTCTGAAATTCAGTAAAATCCCTTGATACTTTCCGTAGTACTTTTAAAATCCTTAAAATCCCATGAAATGCCTTGGTCTTTAGAAATCCCATAAAATCCCTTGAAATCCTCGGGAGTCTTATGAAAATCCATGAAATGCCTAGAAATCTTTTAAAATCCCCAAAAATTCTCTGAAATCCTTGGAAAGCCTTTGAAATACCGTAAAATCTCTTAAAATTCCGTGAAATCTTCGAGAGTCTTTGAAAATTCTTTGAAATCCCATGAAATCCCCTGGCGATAGTTTTGCAAAGAATGAAATTTTCTTTCTTCTGCACTTTGCTGCGTTAGTGTCATTGGCACGTCGATGACACCTATAGAGAAATACTAATCGGGAGAGATGATAATCGCAAAACGGATGCATACAAACGGATCGTAGAAGGAACAATTATTACACGCCGTACTCGAGGGTCATCGAGAGGATGAGAAGAGATGGTCCTTGGGCTCCTTGCAAGATAATCATAACGTTACAAGAATCGCGCCATAATGCCGTAATATCACAGACACGATGTACATTGCACGAATACGAGCCTATTATAAGCACTCTAAAAGAAAACTGTCTTTTCCTATATTTCCTCTCAATTCTCTCAAAACAGCAAACTATTATTTATAGAGATTTAAAGAAATTTTAGGATTTTATTTTTAGAATTTTGAGTATTTTAAAAGGATTTTACGAGATTTCATAGTATTTTAAGCAATTTCCAAGACCTTTCAGGGATTTCCAGAACTTTAAAAAGATTTCAATGAATTTCAAGGGATTTCATGGTATTTCAAAGACCTTTCAAGGATTTCCAGAACTTTTAAAAGATTTCAATTAATTTCAAGGGATTTCATGGGATTTCAAAGACCTTTCAAGGATTTCCAGAACTTTTAAAAGATTTCAAGGGATTTCATGGGATTTTAAAGATCTTTCAAGAATTTCCAAAACTTTTAAAAGATTTCAATAGATTTCAAAGGATTTCATGGGATTTCAAAGACCTTTCAAGGATTTCAAGAAGTTGTCGACGATTTCAGCGGATTTCAAGAGATTCGTGGGATTTTAGGGGAATTTAAGAATTTTTAAAGGACTCTCAAAGATTCCAAAGAATGTCAGTGGATTTCATGGGATTTCAAAGACCTTTCGAGGATTTCAAGGGTTTTGAAAGATTTCCGCGGAGTTCAAGGGATTCACGGGATTTTAAATATTTTTGAAGTAATCTAAAATAATTAATAGGGTTTTAAATGATTTCAAGGGTTTCCAGGACCTTAGAAGGGTTTCAGAAAATGTCTTTAGATTTCAAAGAATTTTAAGAACTTTTATAGGATTTCACGATATTTCTAGGAATTTTTATAGATTTTAAGAGACTTTAAGGGATTTCCAAGGACTTCAAGATATTTCATGTGATTTTTAAGGATTTCGAAGATTTGAAGGACCTTCCAGAGATTTGAGAATTTTTTTTTTATTTCAAAGACATCAAGGTATTTCTGGGACTTTCATAGCATTTCCAAGGATTTCATGAGATTTTAAAGGATTTCAGGGACCTTTCAATAATTTTAGGGGTTTTCATGGGATTTTATAATATTTCAAATACCTTCCAAAAATATGAAAGGAATTTAGGAGATTTTAAGGGGTTTTTATAGATTTTTAGAGATTTCACTAGCTTTTAAAGGACTTCAAGGCATTTCATGGGATTTTAAGGATTTCAAAGGACTGCCAAATTTCAAATGATCTTACGGGATTTGTTTATAATATTATATGTTTGTAATACTCCAAAGAATTTTATGGGATTTTAAGGAGTTTTAAAGGAGTTCCGAGGATTTCAAAAAGGATTTTGAAAAATTTCAAGAAATTTTAAATATTTTGAAAAGATTTTATGGGATTTTAAAAGTTTGGAAGCAATTTAAAAAGACTCTATGGAAGTTTCAAGAATTTAAAGGACTTTCAAGAATTTCTGAGAATTTCTTTGGATTTGAAGGGATTTGAAGGACTTTCATAGGACTTCCAAGTGACTTTATGGAATTTTCATAGATTTCAAGGTAAAACTATCTGCATCAATTTTCGATATACGATTTTTCTCCCTCGATATAACTGAAGAAATTACACTTTTAGAGTTCCATAAGGGAGCTATAAAGTTTTGCATAAGTAGTCTTGTTCTATAAATAAATTTATTCGTTGAGTCTCTTCTAGCGAATCGTTGCATTTTCATCAGTAGTTATTCCAGACAGGGGAATAAATTCTACATGGTCTGATGCACTGAAAGCAAAGGAAATCTTGTTTTTCGACGCGTCTGACCATACGCAGCTTATTCCACTGCCTGGAATTCATACTTCTACTTTTGTCTTTAATCAAAAGTAACGCTTCCTGAAAATGGAATTAATATCAATTCAAATATATATTTATGTACTAGATCGTGATGAAAATTTATTTTTGGAATTCAAGTTAAGGAATTATTTCAAATGCCAGGAACTGTTATACGTGAAAAAAATTCTTTTTTGCTAAAAAAGTTAATACATTCTTTTAATCTCGAAAACTACCCGATTTTAAATAAAGTTACAAAAAATTCAAAAACCCTCAAGAATCGTTTTTATGGTAATTTTATGATTTTCGAAAATACCCATTACTGATAAACTACTCCTTAAAACTACTCCATTGTGAAAGAAGATTCGAGGAAGATCACAAGAATCAACAAACCTAGGTATAATCAATTTTATGGCAATATTATAATCGTCAAAACTACTCTTCACTGATAAACTACCCCATTTTGAAAAAAATTCGAGAAAGGTCTTAAGGTTAATAAACCTAGTTAGATCTATTCCCAAGACTATCCCGAGCAATTTAAATATAATAATGCATTTTAATAATCCTCAAAAACTACCCCTTCCTGTATTAAGGGGTAGTTTTTGAGACTTTTTCAAAACGGGGTAATTTAAAGGGAGAGTTTACCAACAAGTGGTCGTTTTTTTAGTTGAGTTTCGAGACCTTTCTCGTATTCTTTAAAAGGGGGTAGTTTCCGGAGGTAGTTTATCAGAAAGAGGTAGTTTTTGAGTCATCAAATGGTAAAAAATAGCTAAATAATTTCCACTTTCTCAACTTCGTCAACTTTCTCAAATTCTTTTAAGTGGTAGTTTTTTGGGGTAGCTTACCAATAAGCGGTAGTTTTTGAGGACAACAAAAAATGATTCCCACTCTAGATTTACTCAAAAAAGTCTCAGAAAAAGTTCTAGCCAGTCCTTTGGTCTTTTTGACCTCAATAAAATTATTTTTCCAAAAAGGGGTAGTTTACCGTGAAGGGGTAGTTTTTGAGTGTCACAAAAATGCATCATGGTACTCTATCTTCTCGGAAGAGTCTCGGGAATCGAACTAGCTAGGTCTCTTGGGTGTTGTCCTCCTTCCAAATCAGGTAAGACTTGAAATCTGGTAATTGGATCTGACTTTACAAATCTATGCCAATTCTAATGGTATCTAGACTCTCAAAAACGTATTTTCTTGATTGAAATGTGTAATAAAGGGCGATTGAAGGTACGATGCGGCCCTGGAAACAGGGAGGTTGTTGGGGAGGAAGGAGAGGTTTGAGAAAAGAAGATCTAGGGAGTAATGTCGGGAGGAAGGAGAGTGGAGGAGAGGGTTGTGGAGGTTCGAGTGAACGCCTGATCGACGGCCGTATTGCTAAGGCTAAGTTAGGAGGAGGATAGCGACGATTATCTTAACGATCCCTTGCAGCAAAACCTGAACTGCAACTCGTCCCGTCTCAGCTCATGGCATACCATACCATACCATGCGATGCCATGTGCCGTCCCATACCACCATTGCCGATGCTTCTGCCATGCCGTTGTCGGTTGCTCTCAACGCTTCTTGTAAAAGAAGATCCAATCTACGAGAAGAAGTCGAGGACGCTGAAAATAGCTTCTAGCACCCAGGAAAAACTCATCTCTCTCAACACACTCTTATGCCTTCATCCTTCATTCTTTAGCCTCGGAGCTTCTGTTTACTCCTTTCATTCTTCTAAATCTTCATTTTTTTTATTTAAGGACTTTTAAAGAAGTTCTCCAAAGATTTCAAAAAGATTTCATTGTATTTTGAGAAATTTCAGGGAATTTTAAGGATTTTGAAAGGATTTCGTGGGATTTTAAAAGATTAGAAGCAATTTGAAAAGACTACATGGAATGTTAAAAGATTTAAAGGACTTTTAAGGATTTTACAAGATTTCAAGGGATTTTTACGAATTTTAGGATATTTTGTGGGATTTCCAAAAACTTCAGACAATTGTGTTGGATTTCAAGGAATTTCATGGAATTCTAAAGGATTTCAAGGATTTTAGGGACCTTTCAATGATTTTAGAGGATTTCATGAGATTTTAAGGATTACAAGGATTTTAAAGTCTTTTCTACGATTTCCAAGATCTTAACGACCTTTCAAGGATTTAAAGGACTTTCAAGGATTTCCAAAGATTTTAAGGGATTTTCATAGATTTAACGGAGTTTACAAAGACTTTAAGGGGATTGAATGGAATTTTAAAGAGTTAAAGAATTTTAAAGACCTTTTAACGATTTCCAAGATTTCAGACTTTTCAAGCATTTCACAAGATTTCCAAGGGACTTTTATAGATTTTAAAAGATTTTCTATGATTTCCAAAGACTTCAAGGCATTTCATGGGATTTTAGGGACTTTTTTTATAATTTCCAAGGATTTCAATGAATTTCGTGGGATTTTGAAGGATTTAAAAGATTTAGGGCCTTTAATAGAAATTCCAAGGATTTCAGGAATTTCATGGGATTTAAAAAAATTTCCAAGAATTTCGTGGGTTTATAAAGGATTTCAAATATTTCAGGGACCTTTCAAAGATTTCAGGGGATTTCATGAAATGTTAAGGATTACAAGGATTTTAAAAACCTTTCAACGATTTCCAAGATTTTAAACACCTTTCAAGGATTTCAAGGGTTTTAAAGATTTTTCAATGTCTTCAGTGCATTTTTTTTGGATTTTGAAAGACATCATGGAATTTTAAGGTCCTTTATAGGACTTCTCAAAAGACTTCTAAGAATTTCGAAGGATCTCAAGAGATTTCATGGAATTTTAAAAAAGTTCAAGAAACTTTCAAGAATACTAAGTGACTTAATGAGTTTTTAAGTCGTTTTATTTACTTTTAAAATACTTCACGTATTTTTTTAAAAAGCTGTTACAAGGACTCCATAATATGAATCGTAAAGGAATGACATTTGAAGTCAACTAAAAAAGGTATCCTTGATTATTTGTTCCATATTGAAAATTACCATAATATTATCTCACACTATCGTGAACACGTAAATATTATACAGTGTGACATAAATGAAAAGAGAGAGGACCCATTGTCAGAATCTGGGTTACGACTCGCCATTTGTATACAATTCTGCAATTATCTCTAAAGAAAACTCATATCACGAGAGAAAAAGAGGAAGAGATACGAATAGAAGTAAAAGTATGTTAAAATCCATCTACGTAATACCTTATCCAAGATTTTGTGAATTATTGTTCACCTAAGAGACTCAATAAGGTGCGAACTCGATGAGAAAATTCACGATGCCATAATAGTAGCTCGTTTTCCCTTTCTTATCCACGAATTAGTGGGAACTCTGACTCTAACTCCTGCGAGTTTCTCTGCCTTCATGAAAAATGTAATTTAAATTATAATTCTTCTACATGATTAGCTAACTTTTTCTATTTTCACTAAGGTAGTCAAAAATATTTTTAAGTACATTGGTATTGGGGTATTTTGGTATTTTGGTATTTCAATACTTTATTACTTTTGTATTCCAATACTCTAGTAATTTGATATCTCAATATTTTAATAATTTGGAATTCCAATACTTTAGTATTTTGGTATTCCAATACTTTAGTACTGTGGTATTCAATTACTTTGTTACTCCGAGATTCCAGTACTCTGGTACTTTTATGTTCAAGTACTTTGGTATTCAAATACATTAGTAAATTGGTATTCTAGTACTTTTAAATTACAGTACTTCATCACTTTATTATTCCAGATGTTTAGTACTTTTGTATTCTAGTATTTTGTAACTTTGGTATTCCATTTCTTTTTTACACTGATATTCCATTACTTCAGTACTTTTATATTCAAGTAATTTTCTATTTAAATGCATTAGTAAATTGATATTCTAGTACTTTAGTATTTTAGTGCTCTATCTTGTACTAAAAGTACTTAAATAAATTATAATTCTTCTACACGATTAGCTAACTTTGTCTACTTTCATTGGGGTAGTCCAAAAACATTTTAAGTAGTTTGATAATGGGGTATTTTGGTATATCAATACTTTAGTACTTTGGTATTCCGATACTCCAGCACTTTAATATTTCAATACTTTAGTAATTTGGTATTCTAATACTTTAGTACTTTAGTGATTTTTCTATAATTTCTACTTTCGTACAAATTTCAATACTTCAGTACTGTGGTATTCAATTACTTTGTTACTCCGAGATTCCAGTACTCTGGTACTTTTATGTTCAAGTACTTTGGTATTCAAATACATTAGTAAATTGGTATTCTAGTACTTTAGTATTTTAGTGATCTATCTTGTACTAAAAGTACTTAAATAAAAAAGCATAAAAGTACTCGAAATCCAGAATACTAACACACTAGAATACAAAAGCACTAAAGTACTGGAATACCAAAGTACTGAAGTACTAGGATAAAAAAAATATTAAATTACTGAAATATCAAAGTACACCTATAAAAAATATTTCCAAATACTTGTATTCTAATATCAGTTATTGTCACTCTCTTTATTACACTTTTTTTCTATAATTTTGTGTAAACCTGCTTACACAATCTTTCGGTATAAAGTTATGTCAAAGTGTTGTATATATGCAGGGTTTTAGTCTCAGTCCCGGTTATAACAGTCGCAAATCGACATTGTCCAGATTCCTCATATGACCACTCGCCATTCGCTTGTTACGAAATCTTTCTGCAAATAATGGTGATAAGAAAAAGAGTGGAAAAGGTCCTTGCAAGAAATAATAACAATGGGCGACGTGATATAAGATTTTATACAGCCAACGTAAATGTAAATCCGCAAAAAGATATCAGAAAATAGACACAGATAATGAAGAGTGGCAAAACTTTATAATCTACAATCTAAGTGACTACAAGTTCCAGGAGATTCGATATCGTTTCTTATAAAAACTGGTAGAGAAATATTTAAGAAAAGACAATTTATATAGTTGACAGTTTTTGTCAATTTTAATTTACAATTTTTACATTTTGCAATTTCTAAAATTAACAATTATTGAGTAAACAGGTGAATTTTAAGTCAGGATGAATCAATTTTTATTCTCCTTAACGATGATTTTATTTTTTTGAGATATCAATGCACTAATGCAATTAAATACCAAAATACAGGAATACCAAAGCACTATAGTACCGGAGTACCAAAGTATTTGAATACCAAAGTATTTGAATACCAAAGTATTTGAATACCAAAGTATTTAAGTACCAAAGTGCTAAAGTGCTTAAATACTAAAGTATTCAAATACCAAAGTACTAACGTGATAAAATACTAAACAACTAAAGTTATGGAATACCAAAATATTAAAGCACTTCAATACCAAAACACAAAAATATTGGAATACCAAAGTACTTGAATACGAATTAAAGTATTATTAATAAGTAAATGTTAAAGTATTTAAATATTAAAGCACTAAAATTGTAGAATACTAAAGCACGAAAGTGGTGAAATATAAAAGTAATAATGTGTTGGAATACCGAAATACTAAAGTACTTTTAATATAAAAGTACTCATGCACTAAAATATCAAAATACTGGAATACCAAAGCACTAAAGTACTGAAGTACCAAAGTATTTGAATACCGAAGTACTTAAGTACCAAAGTATTTAAGTACCAAAGTGCTAAAGTACTTGAATACAAAAGTACTAAAGTACCTAAATACCAAAGTACTAAAGTACCGAAGTACCAAAGTACTAACGTACTGAAATACCAAAATACTAAAACACGAAAGGACGAAAGTTCCTGAATGCCAAATTACTAAACGAATATAAAAAATATAAAAATACATCAATAAAGTCGTAATTCTCTACGCCTGCATCAACGGGCCGTTATTTCATTTTATCCTCAAAGAAACTATTTCTGTAAAAACTGGTTTTTAAAAAAAAAACAGTTATTTAGAATAGCCATTAAAAAAATTTGTAAATCCTTCCTTGAATGTGATTTAATTTAAAAAAAAAATGAAACAAGCTCAGAAACAAGAAGTGATACATTCTCCAATCAGCTTCCTATTAATATTTCTACAATGTATCAGTTTTTTGCCCAATCTTAGTCTCATTAATTTAGATCACGAAAGGCAGGTACACGCCTTTAAAAAAATCATTTAACGAGAAATTTTATGACTAACCAGTTACGAGAAGAAGCTGCTCTCGGCCATTTTCGTTAAGAGACCATTGACCACGAAGCATTTAATTATTCAACATCCTGCAACCCCTCGCAGCGCTCGGGTTACATCTTTGCATTTAACTGCTTGGAAAACCGGATTTCGTTTGGGATAAAATTAGAAGTCAAGGACGATGAGAGCTGCCTAAATAGAGTTTTTGATCTTCATTTGTCCCTCAGTTCAATTTTTTTTTTATTCCTCCAGCTTATCTCATCCTTCAAAAGATGATTCATCTCCATAATCTTTGTCCATGACCTCTTGAAGGTTGGCGTAGGACCTCGAAATTAGGAAGAGGTCGAGTGCAATCAACGGTCAGAAGCCTAAATCGTGGCATCAATTTTTCATGAGAGGGAGAAAGGCAAACGTCGCTGGAAAATTAATCACTCGGAAGAGTACGTAATTTTTTTAAGTGTTTGTGATATTTTAGACGAAGTAATAAAATATTGGAATACCAACGCACTAAAGTATTTTAGTTTCAAAGTACTAAATTACTAAAGTACTCAAATATTAGAATAACAAAGAAGTGTGTTGGAATAAAAAAGTATTAAAGTACGAGAATACCAAAGTATTGGAATACAAAAGTACCAAAGTACTGGAGTACTAAAGTACTCGAGTACGATAATAACAAAATAAAGAAAAAGCACCTAATTACCAAAGTATGTATTGGAATACCAAAGTACTAAAGTAATAGAATAATTAAGAGCCTGGATTCAAAAAGTACTAAATCAGATAAATAAAAAGCACCGGAATACTAAAGTATTCAAACACTAAAGTATTGGAATACCAAAGTATTGGAATACAAAAGTACCAAAGTGCTGGAGTACTAAAGCACTCGAGTACGATAATAACAAAATAAGGAAAAAAGCATCTAATTACCAAATTATGTATTAGAATACCATAGTACTAAAGTAATAGAATAATAAAGTGCCGTAATCCCAAAGTACTAAATCAGATAAATAAAAAACACAGGAATACTAAAGTATTAGAATGCCAAAGTACTTAAGTATTGACATATCAAAATACTAAAGTATTGTAATACAAAATACTAAAGTATTGAAATTCCAAAATACTAAAGTATTGAATACCAAAATACTTAAGAATTGGAGTACCAAAGTACTAAATTAGTGCAATAACAATACGAGGAAGTACTGAAGCAATTGAAAATAAAGATAATAAAGTACTCGAATACCAAAGAATTAATGCACTAGAATACAAAATTACTAAAGTATTGGAATACCTAAGTACTAAAATACTTTAATAATATTGTGCTTTGTTTATCCAATAATTTAGTACTTTTGAACTTTTCATTCAACTAATTTATTAATTTAGTACTCTGATATTCCGGTACTTTGTTATTCTAATACTTCCATACTTTAGCATTCCAATACTTGGGTAACTTGGTGTTTTTTTTATTTCGTAATGAGTTATTCCCGTACTCGAGTACTTTGTTACTCCAGCACTCTTTGGAACTTTTTTATTCCAGTACTTTGGTATTCGAGTAGTTTAGTATTTAAGTGTTCCAGTACTTTCTGATTTTGATATTCCAGTAGTTCCGGGCGTTGATATCCAAATATTTTTCTATAATACTTGAGTACTTTAATAATCTAGTATCCAAGTACTTTGGTATTCCAATGCTTTCGTAACTTGGTGTTTTTTTTTTGTAATTTGTTATTCCCGTACTCGAGTACTTTGTTACCCCAGCACTTTGGTACTTTTTTATTCCAGTACTTTGGTATTCGATTACTTCAGTACTTTGGTGTTCAAATACTTTCTTATTTTAATATTCCACATAGTTCCGTGCTTTAATATCCAAATATTTTGGTATTGGCGAGTACTTTAGTACTCTAGTGTCCAAGTACATTGGTATTCCAATACTTTATTACTTTTGTATTCAAGTACTTTAGTAGTTTGGTATTTTGACACTTTTCTCTTCAAATACTTTAGTAGATTGGTATTCTGGTGCTTTTTTATTCAAGTACTTTAGTACTTTGGTATTCTGATGCTTAGGTATTCCCAGTACAAGAGGTGAAACAATGATTAATACCTCCACTAAAAATGCAAAAATTGGCGAGATTCTTTTTTGATTCAATACTCCCAGGTTACGCCACTGGATAGTTACTTTCTGTTCTTTCTAAAGCATATAGAACGTGGTTTTTCGCGAGTCGAGGCGAAATGATCATTGGAGTGTGTCTAACGGTAAGTAACGGTTGCGAATCGTTGGTTGTAAAGCAGTTCCCTCATCGCACTCGGCTAGGATCTCGGAAGGGCGAAAAGATTTGTCGGAGAAGATCTTTAAGTGCTACCGGGAAGAAAAGATCGTCATAACATTCAAGGCAATTACGACTCTTTCCTATGGTGGTCAATTACTTCTGGCGCCAAGAGCAAATTTCTATTCATAGGTAAAATGCTCACTATTTCCGAGAACTGAGTTTACAAATATCTAGAATTATTGATCCTTGTATCTTCAAGAGTCCCTGGTTTTTTTTTTCTTACAGCGGAGAAAAAAGGATGCGAAAATATTACCTATTTCTTTGAATCGACTTATTTTCTTAAGCTAATCGCTTTCCAAAGAAAATTATTGTCTTTTCATTTACTTGAAATTATTTTAACCTTGGAAGAAATCGTCTAACTTCCTCAATTTTTTCGCTATTCTTGTAATTATTGCTATTTAACAAAAGAAGAGTGTTTTTAAATCAAAAAGCGCTTTTAATCAAATAAAGTACTTTTGAATTCAAGAAAAATGTATTTGACTCAAGAAAAGTTTCTTTGAATTAAATAAAATCTTCGTTGCCTCAAGGATAATTCCCTTGATTCGAGAAAAGGTTTTTTTTGACTCAAGAAACGTTTTTTCTTTTGACTCAGAGTTTCCTTGAATCAATGAGAGAGTTTTTGAATTAATAAAATATTCTTTGATTCTAGAACAGTTCTTTTGACTCAAACAAATTTTTTGAATCAATAAGAGTTTCTCTGACTCAAGGAGCGTTTTTTTGACTCAAGGAGCACTTTTTGACTCAAGGAAAACTTCTATGAATGAAATAAAATATTATTTAACTCAAGAACGATTCCTTCGACTCGAGAAGAGTTTATTTGACTCAAGAAAAATTTCTGTGACTCAGGAAGCGTTCTTTGACTTCAAAAAAGTTTATTTGACACAAGAAGCTTTTTTTGACTTAAAAAGAACTTCTTTAAATCAACTTAAATATGATTTGACTCAAAAACAATTCCTTTGACTTAAGAAACGCTTTTTTGACTCAAGTAGAGTTTCTTTGGTTAAAAAAAATATTCTTTGACTCAGGAACAGTTCTTTTGACTTGTTATATGATCTTTTTGGAAAATGGAATAAACATATGAAAAAATTAATTCCATCCAATCATTTTGATATACACTTCAGAATTTCTGTCTTGATTAACAACAATTCGAACACCTAGCGTTTTGCGATGACGAGTCCCACTTCCGGAATGCTCACAAAACGCCGGAAGTCGCGTCGTTTTTACTGTAAATGTTTTCATCAGTTCAGAGTTGATTCAGTAGCGATAAATCTCGTTTTGTTCGATCGAAATGTTTCATCCGATTAGATGATTCATTTTAAAGAGTAAACTTCAACAATAAAAAAAAAATTTTTTTTTTTAAATAAAAAAATTTAATTAAATTAAAAAAAAAAAGAAAAATGGAACTTGAATTTTCAACTATCAATCGAGACTGAAAAATGAAATTCCAGGGAAGATCCATCAGATTATCAAAAAATGTATTAAAAAAATTAAGTACGATATTCGATGCCTTATTTTGATCGAGTTTACCGATCTGTAACACGATTTTTAAAATTATTTTTCTTGAGAGACTCGATCGAGAAATAAATTTGATTGGGCACTTTCCTAAAGAAAGATAGAGCACGTATTATAATGTTGAACTTTTTACACTCGGGTTGTTGAAAAATAACCGAATTAAAGTATTTTGTTTTTACTTTTTTGTATCTTTAAATTAAAAAAAAAAAATTTTTTTTAATTTTTATATAAAAATTATTAAAGTATTTTTTAAAGCTTATAACATTTTCTAGATTTTACAAGGAAGTATTCATTTCGTCTGATTCGCATCGTAATTACGTGGGCAGCTCACGTAATGAGCGGCATCGAGTTTCTTAATAATAATTTGTTCCAAACTTCCGAAAACGTGACGGGAATTGTCAAAAATAAAAACAGCGACTCTTTTGTTCCTGACACGGAAAGATAAAAAATATTGTGACTTCTCCATGGCAAAATAAATATTAATTCGAGAATTAAACTCAGTGAGATTTTAGTAAAAGTATTTTCAATATCTTAAGAATTAATTTAATGTCATTTTTTGAATCAAAAAAAGTTTCTTTGACTCATGGAAAGTTGTTCCTGAGTCAAGAGGAATTTTTTTGAGTCAAAAACAGTTTCTTTGACTCAAAAAAAAAAAATATTGACTCAAAAATCGGTTCTTTGACTTAAAAATCGGTTCTTTAACTCAAGAAGAAGGTCTTTGACTCATTTACAATTTTTATAAGTCAAAAAGAATCTCTTTGACAGATGAAATATTTTTTTTAGTCAAAAAGAATTTCATTGATTCAAGAAAAAATTTTTTGAGTCAAGAGGAATTTCTTCAAAAAGAGTTCCTTTGACTCACGAAAAGACGTTATTGAGTCAAGAAGAATCTTCTTAACTCAAGAACTGTTTCTTTGACTCAAAAAAATATTATTGACTCAAAAATCGGTTCTTTGACTTAAAAAAAATTTCCTAGACTCCTGAATAGTTGTTTTTGAGTCAAGAAGAGTTCCTTTAACTTATGAAAAGTTTTTTTAGTCAAAAAGAATTTCACTGATTCAAGAAAAATTTTTTTGAGTCAAGAGGAGCTTCTTTGACTCAAAAAGAGTTTCTTTGGCTCATGAGAAGTTTTTTTTAGTCAAAAAGAATTTCATTGATTCAAAAAAAATCTTCTTCAGTCAAGAGGAGTTTCTTTGACTCAAAAATGATTTCTTTGGCCCAAGAACAGTTTCTGTGACTCCAGAATAATTTTAAAGCCTAAAGAAATGTTTCTTCAATTTCTTATTTTTTTGTAAATTTTTCTTTACCTCAAAAAAAGTTTATTTGACTCAAAAAGGATTTCATTAATTCATGAAAAATTGTTTTGAGACAAGAGGAGTTTCTTCGACTCAAAAAGAGTTCCTTTCTCTAATGAAAAGTTTTCTTCAGTCAAAAAGAATTTCACTGACTCAAGAAAAATCTTTTCAACACCTTCAATACAAACTTAATATATATTTAATTGTTAATATAAACTCAATCCTGCAATCTAAAATGATTGCAAGTAAATAATTTAATAAAAACATGATGAAAGTGTGGAGAAAATTTTCCGTGGAAAATTTCTGAATCATTCGATTGGTTTTTCGAGCTCATTGCACTGAGTGCACTTGAATCGTTAATGCGATACTAATCGGAGATAAATTGATGCAAAAAGATGAGAAACCTTCGCCGATGGTTGGTGAAAAATTCATAAACATCAAGTTAACTTCAGCCTTATACCAATACGTGTTAATTCGCTAATGAGCATATCGTAAAATATGTGATAAAAGAATTCACTCGAAACTATGTTACGCGAGTTGCACAAGAATCAAATGCAGCAAGAGCTGCTGTGTAAAATGATAAAAAAAGAACCTTTGTTTATGACGCCGGGGGTAAATGTAAGAAATATTTGCGAGAATGCGTAATCCTGTGTAAAATTGACTCCGTAATGATCATTGCTTCTTCATTTCTCTCTGGTATGTTAACAATGGAATGAGTTTCGAAAATGAAACTCCGAAGCATGAGTGGATCGATAACGAAGTGATTTCTCGGTGTCGTTTTAAAAATGACGCATCAGTTTGAGTAAAATTACTCTTTCTTCAATAACTCAATAAAATTAAATTATTTTTTAGTAAAATGAATCGTTAGAAGTGCAGATAATTTTTTAAAAGTAACTAATAATTGTTGAGTTACGTTTGTTTGACTCAAAAAGAGTTTCTTTGACTCCAGAAAAGTTTCCTAGAATCACAAAGAGAGTTTTTGAATCAAAAAAAAAATATTCTTTGACTCAAGAAGAATTTCTTTGAGTCAAGAGAAGTTTTTTTGACTCAAGAAGAGTTTCTATGACTTAAAGCGAATTTT
>CAJFCP010025895.1:25683-81365 GCA_904066005.1 Synergus itoensis | reverse complement strand
TAAAGGGAAACGGTAAAGGGAAACGGTAAAGGGAAACGGTAAAGGGAAACGGTAAAGGGAAACGGTAAAGGGAAATGGTAAAGGGAAATGATTAAGGGAAATAGTAAAGGGTAATGGTAAAAGGAAATGGTAAAAGGAAATCGTGAAGAGAAATCATTGCAAAGGTAAATTATTGTAAAGGGAAATCATGATAAAGGGAAATTTATATAAATCGATGTATCACTGATTTTCTCGGAAACTATCACTCACAGAAAAAAATGCTTGGAACAAAAAATGTGTATTTCGATGAGATCTACAACTTTTGTTTGAATTTTGTTATAAATTTTGCATATTAACTGAGATAAACGCAAAAAACCATGCTTTCTATGGTTTTTTCATGGTTTTATCCTAAAAATCGACTAGTCGCCAATTTTCACAATCATTTTCGTAATCAGCGCGTCAAAATACATAAGTATACGGAGTTTAAATAAAATCGGAGGGTTTTCCTTTTCGGAATTGCACCCCTTTTTTTAATCTGAAGCTCCCTCTCGTTTAACTCCCAAAATCTCAAGAGCCTCCGTGGCGCAATGGCTAGCGCGTTCGGCTGTTAACCGAAAGGTTGGTGGTTCGAGCCCACCCGGGGGCGATTTTTTTTTTTACTATTTCAAATTTTTATTTATCCTTACTTCATATTTGTTTCTAACTTTTCTTATTTTATTATACCAGAAGTTACAAATCGTTTAAAACTCTAAATAATGAAAAGGCGTTCTGAACAGAAAAATAAAAAAATTTAGACTCTAAAATAATTTTAAAAATGAATAAAATAAAAAATAGAGAAGAGTAAAAGGAAAGATTGAAGCTCGAATAAACTAAGACAAGTTATCGACCTTCTTGGAGGCTCTAAGGATTAGTTTTCTTGGCTTTGTCTCTTCGCTTCTAGAGTTGAAGTTTATGCCTCCATAAAATAAGATTTAAGTTTATTTTATACAACTAAGGAACGAGGGATTTAGTTTTGAAGTCTATTAACAGAACCAAAGTTCTAGGACTAAGGTAGTAAATATTATTTTATTTATAGGTTTTAGATTAAACTTGGAAGAATGGAGGCTCTTGATTGCTCTTAAATCTTGATAGACCTCTAAAATGATTTTAAAAGGTTAAAAAAAAAGAAGGAAATTGATTTTACAAAATTTCAAAGGATTTCAAGTGAATTATATGGAATTTGATCCCTTAAAATCTTTTACAAATCAAAAATAACTCAAAATTTCATGAGGAACATTAAAATTCCTTAAAATTGTAAAATAATCAAATTCCACGAAAAACTAAAAATCCGTTAAAATACGTAAAAATGAAATACCTTAAAATTCTATGATTTCCCTAATCTTTCTTAAAAATCTCTTAAAACACGAAATCTTTTAAAAATCATAAAAATTCCTTGTAATCCCTTTAAATTCCTAGAAACCTCTTAAAATCGCTTAAAATTATTGAAAATCTCTTGAAATCATTAGAAACCCAGAGAATCTCAAAGTATGTCTGGAAATTCTTTACAATCCTTCGAAATCCTTGGAAAGTTTCTAAAATCTGTTAAATAAACAATAAAAGCTATATATGTAATACAACAAAAATAAAATAATTAGTATAATTGTTAATTTCTATTTTCCCTAGAAATTTATTTAAGAAACTTCCAGAATCCTAAAAGAATTCTATGGAAATTTACGAAATTTTAAAAGATAATTATATTCCAAAATCATTTCCAAAAAAACTCAAGGATTTCAAAAGATTTTAAGAGATTAGAAAATAAAATTACCGTACGCCACATTTCTTTAACCGAATTCCTCGAAAATGAAAATAAGAATTAAATTTAAAAAAAAAATACAACATTCTCGTCAAATTCTCGAAACCGAGAATAACTCTCCTATTTTAATTTTTCGTTCCCCATAATTTTAAAACTCTGTATCAAAACAGAGATAAACTTTCTTTTTCTTTTTCTTTTTATATCTGAGCGCCTAAGAATCCTCCCGTCTTTTAACTCTAAAAATTCCAAGAGCCTCCGTGGCGCAATGGCTAGCGCATTCGGCTGTTAACCGAAAGGTTGGTGGTTCGAGCCCACCCGGGGGCGATTTTTTTTACTTTTTTATTTTTAATTTTTTTGCAAGTCTTCACCTCAATCGTATCTAATATATAAAAAAACGATTTTTACTATTTTATTATTCAGCACAAACAACGATACTAAATAACAATTTTTTTTTACTTTTTAAACAAAAGAAAAGGAAACAAAAATAATAAACATTTCAGGATCAGAAGCTGTTGATTGTTAATTACTCGCAGATGGCTAAAATATTTTCTTAAAAAATTATTTTAAAAAGAAAAAAGAAATTTATTTTGAAAAAAAAAAAATATTTTGACCCCGACGTGATTTGAACACGCAACCTTCTGATCTGGAGTCAGACGCGCTACCGTTGCGCCACGGAGTCTTATAATTTTGCTCGCCTAAGCGCAGGTGATACCGTTTTGCGAATCTAGTGCTTGAATGACGTATTGCGAGAGACCGAGTAGAATTTTTTATTAGATAATGTGGTTTCAAATGAAACTGTAAGCGTCTTCAATTACTGAATACTCAGCAATATTTAATCCAAGATCTAACTTCAAGATTCGATCTCTTCATTTTTCGCAGAAATTAATAAAATTATATATTATTTCGCTCTGTACGCAAAATTCTACTGAAAAAATGAATAGCACTACAGAGCGAAAAAATATCTAGTTACAGTATTTGTTAAATAAAATGAAGAATTCGAATTCTGAGGTGAAAACTTGAATTCCTTAATTTAATATAAATCTCGGATTTATATTTGAATTTATTATAAATAAAAAATCGGATTCACTCACGTCGTTGAGAAGCAGAAAACAGGCTAAAACTCCTAGGGACCACCAGTCGACTTCGTGTCCATAATATTCTCGTTTTAGTATTTCCGGAGCTGGAATTTAAATTCATTTTTAATTTACAAAATCTCCATAATGCAGAAAGTTCGTTTTTATCTATTTTCGATTAATGAAGGAACTATGAATAATGTAATGGAATAAATTAAATAAATTTCGAATAAATGACACTGACCCATATATTCCAAAGTTCCGCAAAATGTTCCAGTTCGATGAGTGGGGCGAAGCCATTTCGCCAAACCGAAATCAATTATAACAGCGTGACCTTCTTCGTCCAAAAGGACGTTAGTCGCTTTTATATCTCTGTGAATAACTCCCGCATTGTGTAAAAAATCTGAAAGAATATTCCGATTTAAAAAAAAAAGATAGAAGGATTCTAGAGAATTATTTTTTAAATAATTACCAATCGCGAGAGCTATTTCTCCAACGTATATCCTAACGACGTTTTCTGGCAGAGAGCCGTACTCTTCAATCAATGAAAAGAGTTCACCACAGCCTACGAATTCTGTTACTGAAAATAGGAAAAAAAAATTATAACGGAAATGATTTCTCGAAGATTTACAAGTAAATTGTTACTAACATATGTACAAAGTTTTTCTGCCTTGCCAGTGGTAAGGGGAATTAGCTATAAAAGGATGATGGCCCACTGCTCGTTGTATTGCAACCTGAAGAAAAAAATTAAGATCTTATAATCAACATTTACAGGAACAAGTCCAAGCTCCAGTCTCTAAATTCAATTTCCTCATTTTACTCAACAGATATTAGAGATACATAAATATATTTTCGCTCTGTAGTGCTATTCACGTTTTAAATGTAAAATGTCATACAATATGAAGTTACAATATATGTTGGGTAAAATAAAGAATTCGAATTTTGAAATTAGAACTTGGATGCCTTGATACAATTCTGTATAAGTTTTAGAGATTTGCAGACACTTTTGAATTGTGAATCAGAACTAAAAATGAATTAAGATTTACACCTCTTGTTTGGCTTGAGAGACTGCATTTTCAGCAACAATTTTAGCTTTGCTGATAACCTTCAGGGCAAAAATGTCCCTCGTTCCGTGTTTTTGTACTTTATAGACTCGGCCATAGGCGCCTTTCGCTATGATGTCAATAAAAATATAATCGTTCTTCAAGGGTTCCTCCCTGACTGTAAATTCGGGAAGAAACATCGCCTCAAATCGTGGAACGGGCCAAGCTGTCTTCGAAGAATTGAAAGGATCGTTAAGTGTTCCTTCACTCCAACTAAAATAGAAATTGCAAATTCAGAAAATATTTACAACTATATTCTACCATTTTTAACGATTTAAATTTGACAAGAAGCAAATTTTTCATCCAAATTTTAAATTGTTTAATAGTTAAGGCTTATATTTTGAGCTTGAACAATTTTGAATGATTTTCAATTTAAATTATTCAAATTCGAAAGCTTGAAGAGCTTCGGATTCTAATTTATTTGATTTTTAAAGGATTAAACTCTGCTATTTGTAAGGTTTTGGTTTGAACTCGTCCCTGATTTGAAATTACTTTCAAAAGTAAACTTATAGAAAAACTTTCAGGATTCCTAGCACGAGAGAAAAATAAATAATTATTCTAAATAGAATATTATTTTTCACCTTCGTCGGGAAATTCGAGACCAAGGTCGATAAGATTCGTAGGACAATTCTGGACTTCCAATACATCGATTACCAAAAATATCACTGATGCTGTACTGTAAAAAAAAAATTAATAATAAGTAGATTTTTGTCTATTAGATTATTTGATATTTTTTTAATAAACTAAAATTCTCCAACGAACCTGACTTGCATATTGTCGATGCTCATAATGTTTCCTTTTCGTATTACAATTTCCCATTCGTTTCGTATCTGAAAAAAATATTAATAAAAAACATAATAACTGAAATAATAAAATAAATAAATAAATACTAACAAGTAAAATAAAAACTAATTATACAAACATTTTTTATACCCCTGAAAGTAATTCTCTCTAGAGTTTTTATAAAATATTCATAAACTTTTTATTTAAAAACGAAATCGTAAAAATACGTTTTCGTAAAAATACATTTTTGGTGAAAATTCGTTTTTCGTAAAATGTTGAAACAAATCTTAAGGAGAATTAATTGTCAACGAAAAAGTGATTTCTAAATATTTAAAGTTTTTACAGAGAGCAAAAATTGCTGAAGTTTACAGGTTATGTTCGTAAAGTTTTTTGAACTTTATTTTTAACGATTTTTGTATTTTTCAGTTGAATTCTTGAATGAAAAGATGCGTTATGCTAAGGAATTTATTAGAAATTAGAGAGAAATGTATTAAATTAATTAATTACGTTAATTCTTAACGTAAAAGAAACGTACACAAAAACTTTCTTTTATTTTTCAGTCCGCTGTCTCTTATTTAATTTTCATTCATTCGACTATTTTTGATAAACAGAAACAAATGATTTTATTGTTTAGAAAAAGGTGAAAATGTAAACAATGCGTTTCTAGAAGTAATCATCAATATAAACACTGATAAGCCAGATAAGAAACTAAATCAGTGAATATAAAACCAACACCCACACTGATTCACATATTTAAAATATTTGACGTTTACTCCGTTGGTAACTGAACAGTCGGTAAGTACGCGTTCTTCATTATCGGAAAAAATTTAAATCGGGAAATATTACCAACCAAGAATTTTACCGCGAATGTGACTAAAATTGCGAAATTTAATTTTTATAATTTGGAAGAAAAATATTTTGACATTGAATTTTTAATTAATTTAAGTTAATTCTACTAAAAATTAGTAATTTTTAAAAATGTTTTCAATAATTTCCGTTCATTAAATTTTAAATTTTTTTTCTAGTTAATTTACTGAAATTTAAAATAATTCTCGAAATTGAAAATCGTTGAAATTTGAAATTCCCGAAGTTGAAAATTCCCGCAGTTAAATATTCCCGAAATTGAAATTTCTCGACATTAAAAATTTACGAAATATGTGTTTAAAATTTATTTGCAAAACTTTTTTTCAAAATTTTAAAGAGAAACATTTAATAAAAATTTCTAAGAGAAATTTTGAACAAAAGTTTTGGAAACAGGGACGGATCCAAGGGGGGTTTAGAGGGTTCAAACCTCCCCCTAAACTTTTGACATTGTATATCCGAAATAATAATAATAATAATAATAAACATACAAAAAGTATTTAACCCCCCCCCTCCGACATATTTTTCTGGACCACCCCTGTTTGGAAATAAATTTTAAATAAAATAATTTCTGGAATTTTTAATGTCGAGAAATGTTAATTTCGGGAATTTTATAATTTTGAGAATTGAACATTTTAATAACTTTTACGTAACCGTTGTGTAACATTTATGTAACTACTATGTAACTGCTACTAAGTAACATTTGTGCAATATTTAAACTAACTTTTATGTAACTTTTACTATAAATACGTCCTGTTTTATAACATTCACGCAAGTATTATATAACTTTTGTTAAATAAATATTACGTAACATGTATGTAACACTTATGTAACTGATGGTCTCAGATGACATTTTTGCAATATTGTCAAGTAACTTTTACGTAACTTTCATACAACTTTAGTTATATAACTCTTATGTAACTCTGATGTAACATTTAAGTAACTGTCAGAGAATTTACAAAAAAAAACACACAAAAAGACCAATTTCTTCAGTAATTTCAATTCTAGCCGCTAATTATATAAAAAAAGCACATCTGTCACTAAAATTAACTAAAAATCGACTCTTTTTTTTTTAAAGTATCCATTAAAAAAATGAATTTGCCACCGAACTCTGACGGAATTCGTATGCACCTGGAATATCGACTTTCCTGAGAATTTGTCTGCATAGTGGCGCCAACAGGAGGTGGATTTCAAACTGTAAAGATAACTAAAAGCCGGGAGGGCATTCCGTGTCGATCATTCGTTGACTAAAGTCACCCGGAGCGCGATTAAAATGAATTTGACGTTTAAGTCGACAAAAAAGTGAAAATTGAACATGTGAAGTGTCCCAAGTTTCGTGACAATTCCCAATATTTCATTCAAATTTCAAACGAGATTCAAAAATTATCTCAATGTCGACAAAATTGCGATATTGAATTTTAAATAGTCGTTCCGATGCACTATGTTCAGGTGATCGAACCTCGGACACGTATGCAAAATGATCGAAATGCACTTTTAATGCTTCGCTTGTGTGAGTTTATTTCGAATTTTCAAAAAAAAAGTTATTTCTCAAATACGTGATTACAATTTCGCTCTGACATGTCTATGAAGGTAATTAATTATATTTAATTTCCTATTCTGTGGTCAGATATTTACTTTTAGTTTAATTTTTTAGTTCGAATTGTTATTTTGAATATTTACTTTTAAATTTTTTAGTATTGAATAAAGATATTTAAATAACAGTTATTTATATTTAAAAATTCCTGCCACTGTCATAAATGTATTTTCAATCAAGTTCTGTAATTTTTTTTTGCAACAGTTGTTAAATGCGTGAAACATAACTTTTTTAAATATAAATGTTCTGTAACGATTGTTACATTGTTGTAACATATATGTTATGTATCATTTGATATACATATGAGACATAAAATTTCTGTAACAGTTGTTACGAGCATCTAATATAACTTTTACATAACCAATGTTACATTTATGTAATGTAACTATTGTATAACACTTGTTACATTTATGTAACACAACATTTTTACAACAGTTATTACATTTATGTAGCATAACTATTGCGTTTTATTTGTTACATTTACGAAATATAATCCTTACGTATCTGTTGTTACATTTATGTAACATTTGTTACATGTATGTTACATAACTGTTCCATAACGCTTAATTTACTGCAAAATTATAATAAAAATTTTGTAAATGACCTAAGGGGAGTTTTTTTTTTTAATTAATGTTTTAATGAAGTAAAATTATTTTCGATTCCAGAAGGAATCGCCATGGGACGTGGAACTGCATTTAGCAGCAGCGAGAGGTGACGCAAAGCGTCTTCGAGTTCTTCTGGACTCTGGGCGAGTTCACGTCGATTGCAAGGACAAGGTCAGTGTCTACCTCGATCTCTCCAGAGAAAAACTTGAAAGATATATAAATAGACGAGTCGAACTTACGCAACTCTGTCTATGTGTGTAAATTTTTAGTTTCTTAGCACGATATAACTTTCAAAAGAATTTACAGATTGGATTGGCCTTTGATTTACTCTTTTATTGTCCAAAAATGAAGGTCAAGTTCGTCAACCAGACATTTTGGATAAAAATTCAAACAGTTATAACATTATAAAAAAATTTGTCTCAAAATTTGAACTTTCGATTTTTCAAGAAAATTTAAAAAGTTGATATAACAATCTTGTAGGGCATTCAAAAAGCAATATTTTTCCCCTCTTGACTTTTTTTCATATCGTGCGTAGTTTGGCTTAAAATTTTCATTTTTGGATTTTTTTTTAAATTTTGTATATGCTATAACTCTGATAATTTTCCTTTTATCGAAAAAAGTCATCAGGATAAATTGTTCGACTTTCTAAGTACTACAAATATCCGTTCATTGAATATATAAATTAAAAAAAAATTGGTCTCAAAAATTTGCAAAATGCTTTAACTTTTTCAATTTTTATCCAAAATGTCTGGCTAACGAACTTGACCTTCATTTTAGGACAGTAAAAGCGTACACCAAAGGCCAATCTAATCTGTCAATTCTTTCGAAAGTTATCGAGCTAACAAACTACAAATCTGCACACACACACAATGTATTAAAATTATATATTTTTCGCTCTGTATACATATTTCTATTTAAAAATCGAATAGCGCTACAGAGCGAAAAAATATATAATTTTAATATTTAATGAGTAAAACGAGGAAATCAATTTTAAGTTTTTTAAAAAAAATCTATAAATCGTCTTCTATTGAAATTTGTATACCTCTTTTAAAAATAATTCTCTATTTATACAGGACGGGACGACACCATTGATGTTGTCAGCGGCTGGTGGCCATATCGACGGAGTTGCCGAATTACTGCAGCAAGGGGCGGATCCTAATGCAAAGAGGCTGGTAAGTTGATTCCTAAACGCCTAAATTGCTTCTGTAATCTGTGCTGTAACGAATGACTGCCTTGTCTGGGAATTAAACCCCACTTGAATTTCTCTCTTCTCAATATAAAAATATATATATGTATATATACCATACACGTTGATCCTAAAAAGAAAAAAAGCAAAAAAAAAAAGAATTAAGAAAATTTAGTTGGAAGATCTCTCTATATTATAAAGAGATTTCGACGCCGCCGTTTTAAAAATCAAGATTCAAAAATTCAATGTTTTTGGAAAAGGTAGTACAATATTATAATAAACATACTACCCTTACTAAAAACATTGAACCACATCGAGTATCCGCTCTATATTTTTGAAAAAGATAGTATAATATTGTACTAAATATATACTACCTTAACTAAAAATATTGACTAAATATTATACTAAACATACTACCCTTACTAAAAACATTGACCCCTTATCAGAACTTTTACCAATTTTTCTAAAAAGTGCAATATTTTTCTAAATATAATACACAAGTCAAAAACATTGACTCATATCAACACTACCCACTTATGTTTTTGGAAAGTATAGTATATTTTTTTTTAAATAATTTTTTTTTTCCAAAGCCAAAAACTGGTTCATATCGAAATTGCCAAAAACAAAAACATTGACCCACATCAAGCCCAATTTATGTTTTTAGAAAGGATAATATAATATGATAAAAAATTATAAATAAATTAATTAAATTATTATTAATTAAATATTTATTAATTGATGTTAAAATTGTTTTTTAAATAATCTATTTAGTATAATGTTTGCCTCGTATCGAGGTCTCTAATGTTTTTGGAAAAAATAGTGTAACTTGAAATAAATGTACCTATTATCCTATCTAGAAATATTGACCAATTTTGGGAAATAAAGTTGTAAGATGACATTACAAAAGACAAATTAGAAAAAAAAAGCTAAAAATGTATTAATTCTTTTTTGATAAAGTTTTCAATAAAGATATCTTCCAACCCATTCAATTTATAAACATTCAAAAATAATAAATCATTCAAATCTCCCGCCGCGGGGATTCGAGAATCGATACTTTCGAGATTTCGAGACCCCTTCGCGCATGCGCCGAACTCTAAGTCAGACCGCCATATTATCATCGTTCCGCGTCGACCACGCGGTCAAAAACTAGAGCTCCGGTTTTTTAACAATAAATCGGTCAATTTTGAGTCTAAAAGGATATTTTTTCGAAAAAAGAAAACTTTAAAGACTCGAGAAGGATTTCCAAAGTCTGTAAGTATCAGAAATTCGGTAATAATTGTGCAATTTTCTAAAATTTGAAAGTTATAGTCTGCATATTACAGAATCGAAGAAAACAAAATGGAGGACACGATTACTTTGAGATTTGCTCTGGATCCACGAACTAAGAAGTTTATAACTTTCGGATTGTTCACAAACGTGAAAAATACAGCCGAAATCAGAAAAAAAGTCTTGTCTGGAACACTTGAATGTTGTTTGCTGAATCCGGCTCTGATAGTAGATCCGTTCCAAGTCGTCGTTGCGGCTAATAAAGCCGTGTGTTCAGAAATGTTCGGAGAACTCGTGACAAAGTCGATTTACACTGAGACTCTGTACAACTTGTCGATAACGAAGAGCATCTCGAAGGCCTTGAACACTTTTGGGACCATTGATAAGCACTCAGAAATCCTGGTAGGAATCATCCACAAGGAAAATGAAGAGAATAAAGTGATGTCGACTATTTTGGAATCGATTCAAGGAGAAAAAGTTCCAGTTCAGCGGCTTGGGGAATTTTCGGATTTTGGGAAGATTCAAGAACTTTATAAAATTAATGAGACGGAGTTACAAGGCTCGACTTTAGTCGACTCGATCGCGACTAGAATTAGCGTCAAGGATTTTGTATCTATCTAATTATATTATTATTAATATTATTATTATTATTATTATTATTATTATTATGTTAATGGAGTATTATCGGATGTAAAAAAATCTTGTAAAGACCCATGAGAATAAAATAAAGATTTCTAAAATAGGAAAATTATATTCTTGAAATCCTGTAAAATTCCACAAGGAACTTTAAAATCTCTTAAAATTCTTTGAATTCTCTTAAATTGAAATTCGAACTCGAATTCTTCGTTTAAGGGCGTTGAACCCAAGTGTTAAGTTCAAAATTCCATTCTCCATTTTACGCAACGAAAATTATAGATAAATATTTTTTCGCTCTGTAGCGCTAATCTTTTCTCAAATATAAGACTGCGTACAGAGCGTAAATATTTAATTACGATACTTTTTCCATAAAACGAAGAATTGAAAATCTAACTTCAAAATTGAATATTTTCATTTTACTTAAAAAATATTTGAATTAGATATTTTCTCGCTCTGTGCGCACAATTCTCGTTAAAAATTAATTAATTCTACAGAGGGAAAAAATTCCAAATTTAATATTTGTTGAGTAAAATGAAGAAATAGTTTTTAGATTGGAATTTGGCCCCAACACCCTTAAAGCAAAAAGTATTATAGTTAAATATTTTTTCGCTCTATAGACACGCCTTTATTCAAGATAAGGGCAAATCTAAAGAACGAAAAAAAAATTTAATTCTATTATTTGTTGAGTAAAATGGTAAAATTGAATTTTTTAGTGGAAAGAAGAAAATAGGGATTACCATCGTAACGAGTACGTGACTCGGCATCGATCCTGGCTCGGCTCTCTTTTGAGAACAAAAAGGTCTAGAGTAGAGTTCTGCTCTTAAAATAAAAAAAAATCAGGAAGTTGTCGAGTACCCTTTTTATCCATAAAAGGGTCGGTGAAACTTGAAGAGAGGAGCCACTGGACTCACCGCATCTAGATCTCGTTGATTTAATCTAGAAACACAAAGAGAAACTGAAATTCAAAAAGAGAATAAAATGATAACTCTAAAAATCTATAGAAGAGAAAAATCTCTTTTATATACAAAAAATTGTTGATCCAAGAGATTCAATCACACTTAAGTAAGTCCTTGGTGCAAAATTGTAGCCTCACTAAAGCTCTTACAATTTATTTTTTTATTACCACTTAAAATGGATCTTGCGTCACAGAATCTGAAAAATCCTGCAAAAAGAGTGTTTTTAAGATCTGAAGATCGCTAAAAATAGGTCTTGATCATTTCTTCAAATTTGAATATTCAAGTATTGGCAACAAGTATGATTCATTATTCAATCTGCAAATTTTGCTTTCTAATATTCGTTAAGCCAGAAAAATAGAATGAATAAATAAAAATAATTCTTTAAAGGTGTATTTCTTGTATAATAATAATAATAATAATAATAATAATAATAATAATAATATTTTTTAAAAATTAAAAATAATTTCCAGGAATTTGAAGGATTTCAAGAGATTTAAAGTGATTTTAAGGAATTGCTTTTTAAAATTCTTTAAACCGAAAGTAAAAATGAATAAATAAGAATAATTCTTTAAAAGAATATTTTTTGTAAATAAAAAAATCAGTTTTATAGATTTTTCGCAGCATGTATCTAATTGTAAGATTCTAGGATTGGATTACGTATAGATTAGACGTTTCTACGTCAAATATTACGCAATCCTCGTATTCCAGACTATTTTTATTTGCTGATCGCTCTAGAGAAGAAGTTTTGTGAATATTGAATGGAGTCTATAGTAGCCGAGAATATTTCAATACCATTTTTTTTGTATAAGAATATTTTCAATTTTCTAAGTGCTTTCCTAGTAACAAATTATTATTACTATTATTTATATTATTATTATTATTGTTGTTATTATTATTATTATTATCAACTGAAATTAGCTAATAGTTGCAATTTAAATTCTGCAGCACTTAACTAACATAAATTATTGCTTCCCTTTTAGCAACCCATCGATTGGCCTTCGCCTAATTTTCGAACGTAACATTCGCGTTACTGACCTGAAAATTCAAATACAAGACTGCCAAGTACCGAAATAACGGTAAAGTTATCTTTCCTCGAAATAATCTGAATTTCAATTATTTAAACCCTCTCTATAAATTTGAATTAGTAGGGCTAATTCAATTAGTAGTTTTTTTTTGACTGCCAAAAATTAGTAATTATTACAGGGTGGCCGCAAGATTCAATTTTTTCATTTCCATAACTTTTTCCTGACTCAGACAAATTTCCCTGACAGAAAAGTATTAAATATTCCACGAAAAACTTTTAAATCTCTTAAAATACGTAAAGATCTCTTTAAATTCTTGGAAACCTCTTGAAATTCCATAAAATTCTACAAAATCTTTTATAAATTATAAAAATCTTTGAGATTCTTTAAAATTTCAATCAAATCACTTTTAAAAAATCAAAATTTCTTGAAATTCTTACAAGCTTTTTAAAATCTTTTAAAATTCCACAAGGAACTTTAAAATTCCTTAAAATTCCTTGAATTCCCTAAACCTTCTTAAAAATCTCTTAAAATTTCATGAAGTCCTTTAAAATTCCACTAAATCTGTTAAATATTATACAAATCTCTTGAAATCATTAGAAACCCAAAGAATTTGAAAGAATGCCTGGAAATTCTTTTTATAATCTTTTGAAATCCTTGGAAAATTTATAAAATCTCCATTTGTTACAAATCAAAATTAATTCATGAAATTCTATGACAACTTCCATAGCAGATGATATAGTAATTACTTTATATACAAAATGAATCTTCATATAATTTTCCAAAGGTTGTTCAATAAGTTATTAACCACAAGAATTAATACTTATGTTATAAATAGTGAAAACTACTCATTTCAACACAAGGACAACCACTCTAAGTGGTAAAAATAACCAGTTTAACTGTAATGCCCACTATGTATAATTTAACAGTAAGGACTACTACTTTAAACAATGAAAGTAGCCAGTTTAATTGTAGGAACTACTAATTTAACAGTAAGGCTTTACTACTACGAGTGAATAGTTAGTAGTATAACAATCTGAAATTGTTTTTCTACCATATGAAGTTGTAACAACAACAAGAGAAGTAACGAACAACAATAAGGACAACTAATTCTACCACAAATAAAAGCACTACCCCCAACCATTGAAATTGCAGCGAAATATATTACAAACTAAAATATAGTTGTTCCTACTTCTTTAACGAATGAAAGTAGCCAATTTAATTGTAGGAACTACTAATTTAGAACTAAGCCTTTACTACTATGAGTAAATAGTTAGTAGTACAACAATCTGAAAATGGTTTTCTACCATCTGAAGTTGTAACAACAACGAGAGAAGTAAGGAACAACAATAAGGACAACTAATTCTACCACAAATAAAAGCACTACCCCCAACCATTGAAATTGCAGCGAAATATATTACAAACTAAAATATAGTTGTTCCTACTACTTTAACGAATGAAAGTAGCCAATTTAATTGTAGGAACTACTAATTTAGAACTAAGCCTTTACTACTATGAATAAATAGTTAGTAGTACAACAATCTGAAAATGGTTTTCTACCATCTGAAGTTGTAACAACAACAAGAGAAAAAAGGAACAACAATAAGGACAACTACTACCACCACAAATAAAAGCACTACCCCCAACCATTGAAATTGCATCGGAATATATTACAAACTAAAATATAGTTGTTCCTACTAGTTTAATAGTAGTCCCAACTAACTTTAGTTGGTTTTTTTCAGTAGTTTTTCCAGTGTGCAATGTTGTTTCCCTATAGAGTAAAGACAATTTTCTATGCAGCACGTTCGATTCATTTTATGATGTTGTGCACGTGAAAGAATGTCTGTGTGGCACTTTAAAGGCCGTCCGAGAGGGCCAGTCACCTATCGATGTCGTAACAAAGTCAACAACCGGTCTTTAATCCAATCCACGTAAGAACGTGAATCTCACTCTCGACCAGCACACTTTCTACAAGACAAGTCTACACCTAGTCTAGAATCTAAAAATGTTCCTCGGATCGTTAGAAATTTACACCTAAGGCGTCAAAGCATTTCTCTAATTGCTGTGTCTATATATAAACAACTTCCTTCTGTTTCTCAAAGAAAAAACAATATTCAAGTTGCATTGATTTGTTATTTGCTATTTCACTATATTTACTGTTTGCTTTTTGTATGTATTTATGTATGAATGAATGAATTTATGTATTGTATTTATGTATGTATATATGTATGCTGTTTGCAGACTATTCAGCATGCAAAGTAGATTTTTATCGCGTCATAGTCTGGTCATAGATGCCTCATATAAAAAGCGAGCACTCTACCGTAATTTAATTCTATTGTTATCTATATAATTACGCATGCGCATCTATTTACATTCATAAATAATTCTGAAGTCAAATAGCGAAATTTCGACGAGACTTTACAGGATTTCAAGAGATTTTTCATGATTTTAAAGATGTTGAAGGGATTTTAAAAGAATACAGAAGAATTGAATGATTTTCAATATAAATTTCATCACAAGATTTAAAGAGATTTCAAGAGATTTCAAGAGACTCAAAAAAAATTTGTAATTGTCAAATAAAAATATTTATATTGATTATAAAAATTGTTTTCAAATCTGTATCAATGCCTTTTTTGGCTGGGATATTTTTAGCAGTAGAAATCCATTAGAGTCAGATCGCTAGTCGATAATTTCGATATGAATCGCTTGCTTTCTAGTACACAGAACAGAATTGGTTCTCAAGCTATTGATGCATGTCGAGAATTTAAAAGTTTATCCAAAATATTCTCTCACAAGGAAAGTATCTCGAGATTCACGAAAACCTTCGAAATTCCTTAAAATTCGTTAAAACAACTTAAAATTCATATAGAAACCTCTTGAATTTTATACAAGTCATATCTCTCTTTAAAAAAGGGGTTACACACTAGAATAAAATAAAAGATCAATTATGTTGTTTCTTTATCAATTTTATTTATTAATTGATATACATATAAATATTAATATATATATTAATATTTATATATTAATGAATAAATAAAATTGATAAAAAAACAACATAATTAATCTTTTATTGTATTTTAGTGTGTAACCCCTTTTTTAAAGAGAGATATGAATTGAATAAAATTCAAGAATTATTATTCTCCTAAAAACTAGAAACTGACATTTTTATTTATTATTTATATTTTCATTTATTATTCTCTTTGAAATTTTAGAGAAACTTTCAATCTCTCAAAAATATTTAAAATCCTTTGAAAAATTTTTAATCGCTTCAAATTATTTTAATATCTTTTTAAATCCCTGAAAATTATTTGATATTCCATAAACGAAAAATTAAAGTATTTTCTAATCCCTTAAAAATCCTTAGAATCACCCGTTAAAAAAAGCAAAAGATATTTATAAAAATGAGCGATAGTGTATCAAAAATGTCAGATCAATTAGTCCGAGCGACCCTGGTTGATAAATATATATAGATAAGATGCGGTGAAAGTACACCGTTCAATTTCCGCGGGTCTTTGCCTATCCCCTTCACGTGTTTCTCGTGCAGTAACACGCGTCCTTGCACAAAATGCCAGAAAAGGTCAACGAAACGGTATAAAAATAGGAGCGAGAAAACGAGAGAAAATTATTTTTTAATCATAAATTTTTAATTAAAACAAAATAACAATTAATAAATTTTCACTAATTGCTTTTAAATTCTTTAAAGTACTTTTTGGTCCCTAGGGAGTAAAAAAATATCATTTAGCCCCTAGGGATTAAAAGTACCTTTTAGTCCCCAGGGAGTAAAAAGAACCTTTTAGTTCCCAGGGAGTGAAAAGTACCTTTTAATCTCTAGGGAGTAAGAAGCATCTTTTAATCTCTAGGGAGTAAGAAGTGCCTTTAAGACCCTTGTATGTTAAAAAGTACTTTTCACTCCCTAAGACTGAAAAGTAGGGAGTAAAAAGTACCTTCTTAAAAATCTCTTAAAATTTCATGAAGTCCTTTAAAATTTCACTAAACATTTTAAATATTATAAAAATCTCTTGAAATCATTAAAAACCCAAAGAATTTCAAAGAATGTCTGGAAATTCTTTATAATCCTTCGAGTTCCTTGTAAAGTTTCTAAAATCTGTTAAATAAACTATAAAATCTATATATGCAATACGACAAAAATAACATAGTTAGCATAAATGTCAAATTCTATTTTCCCTGACAACTACTCTCATTTCCCTGAAATTTCCCTGATTTCCCTGACAAATTATTTTTTCCCTGACAAGTGGCCACCCTGCAATAAATAGAAATTGAATACGGAATTTTGAAAAATGATATGGAAAATCTGGAAAAAGGTAGGAAATTTTCTAAAAGGTCCTGTAAAATCCAAAATTTAAATTCCCTTGTAAAAATATTCTGCATAATTTAAATATAAACTAGTCATTAAATCTAATTGCGTCAAAAACTATAAGTTTAACAACCTTTTAACATTTTTTTTAATTAAAAAAATTCTGGGATTTAAAACTACTTCAAAATTCTCTAAACTCTAAATTACTTAAGAGTACTCAACTAACTAAATACTTAAATATAAAAAATCTGACCCAAATACATTCTTTATAAACTGTTAAAGAACCTTTATTTCCTCCTTCCCTGGTAATATAAATTTACCGAAAATTTATTCCTGAATCTAAACCGAAATTCGTAATGTAAACAATTCTAAAGATAAAAATTGAAATCGAGCTATTTATAGTAAAAAGAAACTAGTATCGAGAGTTAAAAACTACGTTAATAACTACTATAATAACTTAGATTATTTCTAATTATAGACTGGAACGACAGCCCTTTTTTTTGCGGCTCAAGGAGGTTTTATGGACATAGCGGCCCTTCTTTTGGAACATGGGGCAATCGTCGATTCTAGCAGTATTGTAAGTAATTAAATTTAGAATAAAATTACAAATAAACCTGGATCCCTATTACCCATTTACCGACATCGACGGTTCGAGTCCGTACTAAGTTTCTAAATACTAAAATTAAAGATTTTATTCTAATAACAGTTTTTATCCCATCAAGGACGGAGGAACGCCTTTGTTTGTCGCATGCCAATGCGGACATCTCGATGTAGTCGAAGGTTTGATTGAAAGAGGTGCCAACGTGAACGCACACATGAAAGTGAGAATTTTACACTCATTTCACATTTTTTAAAAATAATTTATATATCGATTCTATTAAGGAAGTTGGATCCAAATTCTAATCTCGAAATTCGATTTCCTAAAAAGTACTTTTCACTCCCTAGGGAGTAAAAAGTTGTGAATAAAGTGTACCTTTTTATCTCTAGGGTGAAAAAAGTACTTTTTAGCCCCTAGGGAGTAAAAAGTACCACCACATACTCAAAATGTATCTAATCATAATACAGATCAAATAAAATGAAGAGTTCGAATTTTAAAGTTAAATCTTGGATCTATGTCCTTAATATTCCGATTTTAATAATATTCCTCGCTTTTTTAAAAGGCCTCAATTTTCCTCGTAGATAATTAAGGGCGTTGGACCCTTAATTTTACTCAACGAAAATTATAGATAAATATTTTTTCGTTCTGTAGCGCTAATATTTTTTAAAATATAAGACTGCATACAGAGTGAAAAAATATTTAGTTTCAGTACTTTTGACATAAAATGAAGAATTCAAAATCTAACTTAAAAATTGAATATTTTCATTTTACTAAACAAATTTTTGAATTAGATATTTTCTCGCTTTGTACGCATAATTCTACTTAAAAATTTATTAATTCTACCAAGGGAAAAAATTCCAAATTTAATCTTTCTTGAGTAAAATGAAGAAATCGAATTTTTAGATTAAAACTTGGCTCCAACACCCTTAAACTAAACTCTCTTTAACTCCCGCAATAATAACTTCTAAATTATTTTAAACTTAGTGCCCTTCACTCCGAAGAGAAACTAGTTCCTCAAATTTGCTATGCCAAAGAGTCGTTAAAGTAACTTGAGTCGAATCAAACTTTACAAACATGATCCAAAACTAAATTCGAATAATAACTTACTCAATTAATTTAACTCAACCTCTAACCGTAAATCGAAGACTAGAAATGATAATAGAATTACTATATTGTATTCGCTGACTCACAAGACTTTTACCTTTTCCAGGATGGCGCCACTGCCTTATTTATAGCTGCCCAAAACGGCCACGTTCGAATTTTGGAACTCCTTTTAGAACGTGGCGCAAAAACGGACGCGACGAGAACTGACGGTGCGACTCCTTTGTGGATTGCGGCTCAAATGGGCCACGATCACGTCGTGCGGAGACTCCTGAAAGCTGGAGCAAAAGTAGATGCCACGAGACACGTAAGTTTTTTTTTTTCATTTAAAGAAAAGATAATTATCTCCTAATTAAAAATTTTTAAAAATATCTTTTCAGGATGGAGCAACGCCCTTATTTAAAGCGGCTCACAAGGGCCACTCGGCAGTGATTGGAGAACTACTAAAATATCGACCATCGCTCGGTATTCTTCCCGTAAGAAACAATTTTTTAAATACTAAATTAAAAAATAATTTACAATTTTTTTATAAAACGAACATAATTTCATTTGTTTTTCGTGCCCATGAAGAGCTAAAGTTCTACTTTTCACTCCCTAGGGACAGTGCCGTATTTATACTAGAGGCCAAAAAGGCCCTGGCCTAGGGCGGCAAATTTTTAGGGGCGGCACGGCTACTGGAAATATTTTTTTAATTTAATTTTTTTTCTTTGAAGAATATTAACATGATAAAAAAATATTTACTATTGAAAAACACAGTTTTCATTTTCGCGCTCAATTTTTCGCAGCACACTTACAGAAGGAGCACTTCCAGTGAGGACCTGGGGAACGATTATGTACTTTTTCACTTCCACTTCCACTTGGTTTTTCAAAATTCAAAGTTTTCAAGTTTTTCAAGTTTTTCACGAAAACGACAAATAAGAAATAAATATGCGAACCGCTTACAATTATTCGGTATTGATGGGTTGAATTTTTAGTCGTCTACATAGTCTGACGAAAAATATCAAAAAATATTTCCGAAATTCTCAAAACTCCAGATTTTTATGTATTTACTTAGCAAAAATTTACCAGATGTTGTTCGGAATTTTCCAAAAATTTCGTAAGATTTAAAAAAAATGTTAAGAAACTCTAAAGGATTGCAAAAAAGTTTTTTTCAGAGATTGCACGAAATTTTAAAACATTTTAACTGATTTTAACGAATTTGAAGGAATTTGAAGAAATTTCAAGGTAGGGTAAACCGGGGCAAAGCCGACCGGTGGGGTAAAGCTGACTTTGCTTATAACGTTGTTATTATTGAACAATTTTAATTCCACTTTGCACAAAATAAATCTATTTCATTGTAGAGATAGTGTTACTTACTTAAATCTTGAAAATTGACGTTGTAAAAGAAAAATTATACCGAAAACAGTTTTGACAACGAAAGAATGGAAGATTCGCTGGCAGAAATATAACACTTCTGACGTTAATGTTAATACTTACAGTATGACAATTTGATATTTTGATAGTAGAAACAATATCACATCACGTAATTATAATAATTAAACGTAATTCAAGTCTAAAATACATCAAATCTCGTAAATAATTTAGGCCTCATCACTGGGGTAAAAGCGACCATTTAATAGTTTGTAGGCTAGACACCTTTGCGTGTAGTCAGGCTTGCCAACATTTGGCGACTTTATTTCTCTTGGATCTGAGATTGACGAATAAACACTTGCGTTAAAAAGATAGACCAATAGAAATCAAGGTCAAGTCGACAATTTGGTGACAAATCGCCAATGTTGGCAACTCTGGTAGTCTGTCACCAGTAGAATGTCAACAAAAATAAGAGGTTATATCGTATCTGATCGTAGCTATCACTATTTTTATTCAAAATAACTTATTCTTCTTTCTGCATATGTTTAAAGGTAATTTGACAAATACTTTCAATAACATAGAAGCTAATCATTATATTTTGCAATGTTCAAATCTTTTGATTTTCATAAAAAGCTACAGGTCGCCTTTACCCCAAGGTGTGGGGTAAAGCCGACGAAGTACAGCTTGTTAGAAATAACTAAATTATTAAATCATTGTTTTATTTATGTGATTAATACATAGAGAAATATGATATGTAATAATGTAGGACTCGAAATGAAAAAAAAATAGATCAGTTCCATATCTTAATAACTTTTTAAAAATCGTTGACTATTAACTGGTCGGCTTTGCCCCGGTTTACCCTACTTCAAGAGATTTTAATGAACTCTAAGGGATTTTGATATATTTTTAATGATTTTAAGACATTTACAGAAGATTAACAAAATTTTTAAGAATTTCAAGTAATTTTAAGGGATTTTAAGGGATTTCATTTGGTTTCCTCAATATTAGAATCAATTCCTCGAAATTTCTTAAAATCACTTGACCCTTTTGAACTCTTTTAAGAATGCTTTGAAATTTCATACAATCAAATAAAATTCCTTAAAATATCTTGAAATTTCCTAAAATTACTTAAAGTCTCTATATAAAATTCCTTGAAATTCATTAAAGTCACTTGAAATCCCTTAAAAATACGGGAAACGCCTTGTTTTTGGTTTTGGAAACTTTGTTTCATAATCTTAAATTATAAATAAAAAATGTTCGTCAGAGTAGAAGTCTGAAATTTCAAGTGGGAAACAAAAAAGTGAAGGTGAAAGTGAAAGTTGAAGTGAAAAGTTACATAATCACTCCTCTGTTTATAGTACATGGAATTATAAAAAAATTTGTAGAAAGGGCGGCACATTTTTCAGTGGCTTAGGGCGGCATTGAGGGTAAATTCGGCCCTGCCTAGGGACTAACAAGTAGTTTTGAGAAAAACGTACCTTTTAATCCCTAGGGAGTAAAAAAGTACTTCCCATTCCCTAGGGAGTGAAAAGTTGAGTGTAAAAAGTACTTTTCACTCCCTAGTGAGTAAACAGTAAGGAATAAAAGGTATATTTTGGTCCCCAGTGAGTGAAAAAGTACATTTTAGTCCCTAGGGAGTAAAAAGTATCTGTTTGTCCATTTTTAGTCCTTCTTCTTCCCCTTGGTGCATAATATACTTTTTTTTTCTTACCTAAAAATCTTTTTTTTCTTTTCGATGTCAGAACGGAGAAAGTGCACTTCATGCAGCAGCTTTAATAGGACACATGACAGTAGCGAGACAGCTCGTGGGCGCTGGTGCTGATCCCCTTTTGATGAACCAGGAAGGTCTCACGCCTCTTCAATTTGCCATCAGACACTCCCAGAATCAGGTCGCCAATTATCTGAAAGAAAAAGTAAGGCAGAGGACGACCCCCCACTTTAATACTTGAATATCCAAAAAGAAAATATAGAACGGGGATTCAGAGCTCTAAAGGAAAGAAAATTAAGGAATCTGAACTAATTATTGGATAAGAATTCAGTCTTCGAATTTCTAAGTTGCCAAGAGCTCGGTTAAAATCTTCAACAGGTTTCACAGTTCCAAATCAATTTCCTACCAAGAATAGTTGAATTTTCAATAAAGACAATTATTAAAAAAAAAAAAAAACACTAATTTTCATCCTAAAAAGTGAAATTTAACGGAATAATTTAGTTTTAGCAAAACAAGAAATGGATTATCAACTAAATATTGAAATTTTCTGTGAAAAAGGATGATTTAAAAAATAAATAGTTGAATACGAGAAAGACTGTGAAACCTGTTTGGAGATATAAGTTCTGCACCTCGTACAATATTTTTATTGTAAATAAGAGACTAGGAATATTTGTAGGAATTGTTGTAAAGCTAAAGCCTCGACAAAACTTATTTTTCCGCACTAATCCGCTTTAAAAATTATTGAAAACTAATCGAATTTTAAAGATTTCGAAGCTTGTCTATTTACTTAAACCTAAATGAATTTTCAAAAAACTCTAAATCGAGCACAGTTTTTTCCGAAGATAAAAAAGGAGGTTGTACCGTTCAGTATTTGCGATGTGAGTTAATTTATCATAAATTGCGCAGTGACTATCGTTGAAAGAATCGATTCGGCAGCGTCCATTGTTAAAGAGAAAAAAATTCTATAAGACTGACTGAAATGCCTTAAAGTGCACCGAAAAAATGAATGTGACTAGTGGATTTAAAATTAGATTGCGCAATTAAAATTAAAAAACGAAGAAACAAGAGAACGTCCTTAGAATTTAGAAAGTGGATAATAAAAAAAATAGTGATTGAAATTGAAGATAAAATCGTTCTAGATTAAAAATTAATTTATGAATAATAATTTCCCAGTTACGAACGTAATTTTAAGTAGCAACTCAAGTATTTTGTGAGTCTTCCTAATATTTCTAATCTACAAAATCTGTTAACGTTACAAAGTTATATATAAATATATAATTATACATATACATATAAATATAAATTATGTACATTGTAGAAAACAATGAAAATTTATACAGCTATTTATTCTGACCTCTAGCAATAAATGAGTTTTTATTCTCATCTACCGTTATTAATTACAGGTCCGATATTTAAGACTTCCCGATATTTAAGTTTCAAAGATTTTCAAGATTTTTAATGTTTCTAAGTTTCCTTTAACTTCTAAGATATTTCCGAAATTTCCGATATTTAAAATTTCTAAAAATTTGACGTAGAAGTAGAACTTCAAATTTAAAAGATTTCCAGGATATTTTAGATTCCCAAGATATGGAAAATGTATAAATTTTAAGATTTTCAAAATTTTATATATCTAAGTTTTCTTTGATTTTACAAATGTTTCAGAATTGCCAAGATTTTTACTAATTCCGAAGATATTTAAGATTTCCAAGTTATATATAAATATAAATATAAATTATGTACATTGTAAAGAACAATAAAATTTTATGCCAATATTTATTCTGACCTCTCTCAATAAATGAGCTTTTTTCTCATTTACCGTTATTAATTACGGATCCCATCTTTTCAAGGTACAAAAAACATTTTTTTTCTAAGAGTTTGCACTTTGTATTCAACGTTTGCATTTTCTTTTCTGTTTAATATGCAAGTCATTTTTCATCCTGTGAGTTGGGAAGTGTGTCAGATCGCGTCTTATGAACATCTTTGCATTCTGTAATGAAAACAGAACCTAAAATGCAGCTTTAAGGTCGATGATGAAACTGATAAAAATTATCAAGCGTTACCTGTGAACTGATAAGTGTGATAACAAGATAGAGACATGCTGTGCTTCTAGATTTCGCCTTTAGTTTGTTGCTTATCGAGAATGATTCGCGATCGAATGCCCGACTTGTGTGCTGTTTGTATTTTAATTAAAGATATCTTTTGTTTTGTAAAATTTTTCAAATTAAAAGAACGGCTAAAAGTAGATTTTTTTTTTAGAGGCAGAGGAGAGATTCTTTTCTTCAGAGAAGCAACTCTTTTCTACAAGATGTGCACATTCAAATTCGACAGGACAAGAAACTTAATCAAGTTCTCGAAGATGTAGGTAGTTATGATTTTTTAAAAGATATTAGAGATTTATAGATTTACAAGTTTATAGGAATTTTTAAGATTTAATCTTAAAAATTATTGATGTTAATTTTATAAATTCTGAACATATTTAAATCTGAAATATCTTAGAAATTCTTAAATATCTTGGAATTCATTGAAACTTAATTATCCGAGAATTCAAATTAAAAATTTTTGGGATGTTAGAAATTTGAGATATTCTGAAAATTTTGGAAATTTCAAATAAGTACAATTCCAGGCAGAGGAAATTCGTAATTTGATTCAAATGCTCATTGAGAATATTGCAAAGGTGAAAGAAATGCAAAACAACGTTCTGACTCACACAGACAAAGGTAAGTAGAATTATTAGAAAAATTAACTGAAAAATTGAAAAACTAAAACGATTAAAACTCTAGTTTTTTTCCGTTTAAAAAATAACTTCCAGGCATTCAAGTGGAACTGGAGAATCGAATCTTCACCATTTCGCAAACGGCTAAGCGAATTCAGAGCAAATTAACAGGTGAGGAGAAAGTTCAAAAATACTTACAAGAATTATAATTTAATATTTTCTTGGTGTGATGCGACTTGGTCCAGGTTCGGGAGATTCGAGCCTTTGTCTTGGACTCAAGCATCTCGAGGAATTTAAATTTCTAGGAGTCCCAAGGCGTGAAAATTCGGCACTAGTTCTTGGCGGACTTAAAGGCTTTCCACCTTCGGAATACATTAAAGTAGAAAGTCGCCTCAAAACTATCTTGGGAGTTCGATTTAGGACGTTTTTATAATTCATAGAAACTCTCTCGTCTTCTGATGAAGGTGGAAGTTCTTCCATTTCGTATTCCTCGTCATTGTGAGCCTTTTTCCCATATTTTCTGCAGAAGAAAAAGAAAGAAATTGTCAAAAAAAATTGTTTTTTATATAATAGATTCATTGATATTTAGCTGAAGCTCACCTCATATCCATCTCAATATCTTTCTCCAAATCCGGATACTCATTAAAAAGCGCAGAAAACTGTTCCTTATTATACTCCGAGACCATCTTCACAAAAAATTTGGAAACCTCAACCAGCAGCGGCGACTTTACTTCCGCCAATTTGAACTTTAGTTTCAAAACAACCGGTAGCAAAACTTCCAACCTGTGTTTCTTAATACCCTCAACAATCACATTAATTGCATTATTGCTCGGAGTACTCTGAACATTTCCCGTTTCCTCCTGTCCGTCATCTTCCGTTTGTTTGCAGAGCGAAGCCTGCAAATGCTCACTCGACAAAATATACAAAACATCTTTTAATATCGACGCCTCCTCTTCCAACTTCACATCGATACTCTTATTACAAACTCCAGCGAGAATTTCGCTCGTCATTCTACAAATCAGTTTCAATTTTCCCGGAGGGTCCAGATGTTCCAGCATAAAATCGTAAATAATTCTCCTCTTAGCTTCATTCGCCCTTCCAGGCAAGGTCAGTGCCTTCTTCTCCCTCTCTCGCATCGTCTGTACGGAGAATTTATTAAACGTCTGGCAGTCGTTGTAGTGAAAAATACTCTTCAGGAACTGCTGCGAAACGAGAGTTTTATTCTTCGCTAGGAGTCGTTCCTTGATGAGAAAGACAGTCAATTCACGGATAGTTTCGTCCTCGTCTGTCAACATCGTCAGAATGTGGAAGAAAAAGGGTCCCTTGACTTTTATAAAATCCTCGAGCAGCAACTGGATGAAAATCACGACTATCACTTCCCTCACGAGTGGATTTGGATCCTTCATACTGACGCACATATCCGGAAGATAGCATTCAACTAGAGCCGTGAATCTCACGCAAAGGTCTGCCAGTGTCTTCGCTGAGTTGACTTTATTCGCCGATTCTGCTTCAGCTGTTGCAGCACCTATTGTAATTGAAAAAAGGTATTAAAAATTGGAGCAAACTTAAATCAACAGAACGGAGATAGTAAAAAAATATGGCTAAAAGCAAAATAAAAAGCCTTGAACTCCAATCCTAGTTAATAAGATTTAAATGGAGAATCTAGAAGAAATTCTAAATTTAAAAGGATTCAAAAGAATCTAAATGAATTCTAAAGAAATTAAAAGAGCTTTAAAAGATTTCTTTTGTAATTAACGAGATATTAAGGAATTTTAAAGAGACTTGAAAGGAATAGAGAAGAGTTTAACGATATTTAAAAAATGTTTAGGGCTTTCTAGGTAACGACCTGTAGAAACTGCATTTTCCACATTAAGATTATCCCGTTGATAATTAACAGACATCAGCTTCCCAAAAATCGGCATGGTCTCCTCGGCGATTTCTCTGTCTCTCATCGCCAGCTGACCCAGCAAAACGATCGCCGAGGCCTGCATTTCCTTCCTGGACTGCAGAAGCTCCGGAATGTTCTCCCACTGCAAAAGCAGACCCTGGAGAGTCCGGAGAGTCGAAGAAGAAGTCTTGGCAGTGCAGAGAAAAGCCGCGTGGCCCAGAGTGCACATCGCTTTGATATAAACTGGCCCAGCCTCTAGCGCCTCTTCCTTGTCGTTCTCGAAGATCTTCTCAATCTGGATCTCGCACAATCTCATCAACTCCCTCATCTTCTCCTCCGACTCCTTCTCCAGCTCCTTGGCGACTCCAGAAAAGATGTCAAAGCAGATGCTGATCAGCACCAGGTTCACTTCAAACTTGCTGAGAGACTTGATGAGGTCCGAACAGAGTTGCTGAAGGAAATCGCGGTTCATGGAAGGCCAGGAGTTCCTCAGGACTTCGAGCTTCAGCCTCGCGCAGAAATCCTTCCCCCGGAGAAGAGTTTTGTAATCAGAGAAGTGTCTGTCCATCAGAGGAAGCTGCAGAGTTTCTGAGAAAGCGGCTAGAAGAACCCAGGCTGGAATATTATTCTCAGTGTCGATGTGAGTTTCGACCTTGGAAATCAAGGATCTGCTGAGGACTTCGGACTTCTTCCAGAGTTCGCAGGCTTTCGAGAGGTGCTTTCTCATCTTCTCTTTGGTCAGTTTATCAAGAATAATCCAGGGTAAGGATTCTCTGGTTCTCTCGGTTTGGCTAGCGCTGGGGGCAGATTTGATTTCGTTGAGAATCAAATTCTGGAGGGACTCGAGAGCCTTTTCCTGGACTTTGGGCTCGATGTCGAAGACTTGAGGGACGACTGATCGGATCCAGGAGTCGATGAGGTTCGAGTTTTCTGGGTTTTCCTGGAGAAGTTGGGTTAGGACTTGGATAGCGAAACTGCGGACGGTTAAGGCTGGATCTCGGCAGCGGAGGCCGATTTCCGGGGCGATTATGTCGACGATTACGGGGAAGAGATTAACGATGTTGCGGAAAACTTGCAAGGCGCTGCGACGAACTGCAGCTCTTTCGTCTTCGAGTCTGTCTTTGAGGATGGAATACATCGAGGAGGCGTCTGGGAGGGGATCGATGTCTTCGAAAATTGATTGTTTTAACTGATCTAGAGTTGGTGGGAACGGCTGGCTTCTGTCCGAGGACCCGAAGATGTTGTGGATTATTACTTGATTCGGATTTTCTGGCTCTGTAAGGCTGGCAATTATCGCCATCGCTCGACCTCTTACCTGAAAAAAATTAGGGATAATGTTAGTTAAAACAATAGCTAAATAGTTAGCTAAAACAATTTTGGAAACTATTAAAAACTGAAATTCATACTAAATTCGAGGAGTCGACACATCGACCCAAAGTCACAGCCACAAGAATCTTCTTAGCCTTTGTCCTCTCTTCAGAATCCGAATTATGCATCAGCATCTCACTCAAGCACTTGGATATTATTTCCTGGGCAAAAATCCTGCAAGCGACCTTATTGTGAAACGAGAATAAAACCAGATTTTCAATCGCATTTAAAAAAAGATCCTCTCTGCAGATATTTATCAATTTCGCCACAGCTGCCGCTTGTTTCTGTCGGAACTCAAGTCTGTCTGGACAGTTAGCCATGAGATGCTGAATAAGAGTCAAAACTCCAGGTTCAGCCTCAGATCCATGCGAGTCTGACAAATTCTTCAGAAACTGAATCGTCGTTTCTTGAACAACGACCAGAGATTTTTGAGGCAGTTCCGTGTAGGTTGAAGAAAGATGAGGCAAGGCGTATTTTGCAATTAATTGTATCGTCAAATCGACGGGGCCGTGGTTCGGATTGCATAATTCTTGAAGAGCAACATAGGCATTGTAGGATAAAGACGTGAGGGAAGCGTCTCTCGGTTTGTTGTGTGTTTGAAAATGATTGCAACTCGTTTCAAGTTTCGAGCATTCGATGAGAGACTGAACTGTGATGTCTAAAGATCGAGGCTTGTCTCGCAAGTAAAATGTTTTCAGCATTGTGATGAGGTCAAACATTATACAGTTCAGTGCTTTGGTCAATGTGACTTGCTCGGAATGTGCGAGAGTTTCGACGCCTTCTTCTTCGTTGAGATATAAATCCTCGATCTCGAGAGATCTCGTCGGTTTTTTTGGCAGAGGCGTCAGGTGGTGGGAAAGTTTGAAAGTTTCGATTGCTCTGTAACATAAAATGGTTTCAATTAATTAGTGTGAGATTTTTAAGAGTTTCAAGTATTTTCAGTTATAAATTATAGCTTTTTTTTGTATTTGGAAATATTGTCGAATTTTTAAGAGATCTGGAATTTTAAGGAATTTTTGGATAGAGCAAATTCAAGTTTTAGATGTTTTCAGAGATTTTAAGGAGTTTTAACAGAAGTTGAAAGATATAAAAAGACATTTAATGAAATTTCGAGGGATTTAAAAATATTTCAAGGGATTTTAAAGGATTTAAAGGCTTTTAAGGGACTTCAATCAAGTTTAGCGAATCTCAAGAAATTTCGAACGATTTTAAATGATTTTAAAGAAGTTAAAGGGATTAAAAAGAAATCCAGAAGTTTAAGGGTTTTCAAGAAATTTTACAGGATTTCTAAGAATACAAGTAATTTTAAAGTTTCTTTTTAAAGGATTTGAAAATTCAAAAGATTTCAAGAGATTTAACAAAAGTTGCAAGTTTAAAATAAAAATATTTAGATTGATGATTCCGAAAAGTTTTTTCAAACCGGAAATCCACTTCCCGCATCAAAAATAAAATCAAGGACAATTCGCAGATTTTCCTGGATTTTTTTTTTCAATTCCCGGAGAATTCTGGGATTTCCTCAAATTCCCGCACAAACCTGCTAATGGATTTAAAAGACCGGAATGGATTTTGTGGGATTTTTTAAAACTTTTCTCCTGTTTTTAAAGATCTAGGGATTTAAGTCTAATAAGTACCATTTACATAATTACCTCTGGTACAAATTAGGATGGAACACTTGATAAACATTACTTCCTGGAACAGCCAAAAGCATAAAATACAAACTGGAAGACCGAAGACAAGATTGTCGAGTATCTTCGTCAGCACCAGTTTGTTGTCCAACTTTCATAAAATATCCTAAAAATGCCAACAATCCCCGAAAATTAATCCCGAGCGAATTTAAGGATTGCCATCTCACTTCAAATTCACTACTGTCTTCGGAAATCCATTTTTTGACCACTGAACAGGTTTCCATCAACAAGTTTTCCAAATTCTCGAATTCGAGAAAGGAAAAATATTCTTCGGGAAGATCGGGGAAGGTTAGGAATTCCTCATTCCAGATTAAGTCTATCCAGTCTGGATCCAAATTATTTAACTGAAACCTCTCGAAAATCTGAAAACGCTCCATTTTTGATTTTCATTAAATTTAGAAGGAAATTAAACAACTTAAATGATAAAACTCGTCTTTTTGGCGATTTTTCACTGACACATGTTGATACACAAAAAAATGTGATACACAAAAAAACAATGCGAAGGCGCGTGAACAATGGGAACGGAATTGAACCGGAAGTTGATGTACTCTGAAGTCAAAGAAGCGTTAAAATTTCTGCGAAATATGGAAATATTTTTATTATATAAATATAGTAATGTAATATAACATTACTGAATATTATAATTATCTTTTAATAAGTGGATTAAGTCGATTTAATTACTAATCGAAGGGCAAAACGTTAAATATGTATTTTGAACTGTTTTACGCGGGAAAATTTGAATGTTGATTCTAACATTTTGTAGTATTACCAGTGTTTTTAATGGGAAAGTTTTGAAGTTAAAAGCATTTTTAATTGAAGAATTTTGAATCAAATTCCTTTAAAATTTTTGAAAAGAATTTGAAATCTCTTGAAATATCTTAAAGTCATTCAAAATTCCAAGAAATTTATTTAAATTTCTTAAAATACTTTGAAATCCCTTGAAATCCTTTGGAAAATTTTCAAATCGTTAAGAATTCCATTGAAATCCCATTAAAAATACCCTAAAATATTTTTTAACTTCTTAAAATGCTTTTAAATCTCTTATAATATTCTTAAATCCCAATGAGATCACATAAAAAATACTTGAAGTATTTTCAAACCCCTTAAACTATTTTGTATCGTTTAAAGTATTTACAGACTGAATATTTAAAAAAAAATTTAGTCTACAAAACCGTGCAACTTTGGAATCGAAAATCTTCAGAAAGATCTATTATTATCTAATTAGCTAATAATATAATTAATAATTAATCTAATAAATCTAATCTAATAAATAATTGATTATATTTCAGAAATGGGAAAGCAAACATCAAAAATCGACGACCTGACAATCGAAAGTGCAGCAGAAGGTCCAGCACACGAGCGAGTAAAAATTTTACAATACACGACGATGTTAAAACTCTATTCAGAAACTATTCAAGATTATAACGAATCTTTATTAAGATACCACGACAAATGTACATCCTTATTGCAACAGCAAAGACTCTTGAGTAAGTCGCGCAAAAAATGAAAAATAAAACTAATAAAAGTAAAAGAAAAATAATCTACAAATTATTTTTTCTTTCTAGTAAGACGGCAAATCACAAGTGCGGAGTTTGAAGAAATGATCGACGCTGAAGAAACGAGTCTCTTTGTAGATAATGTGAGATTAAAAATAATATCCGTCACTCTTCTATCATAGAGAATAAAAAGAAAACCTCACTGAATTTCCAATTTTCAGATTTTAGCAGATATTCGAATCACGAAACAACAATTGTCTGATATTCAAACAAGGCACAAAGAAATGAAAAAGCTAGAGAAATCGATAACCGAAATCAGAGACATGTTTCTCGACGTGGCCTTCCTGATACAAGAACAAGTAATAATCAAGTATCAAAAGCTCGTAGAAAATTTACACAAAACACGAATATAAAAATAAGAATTCTAATTTAAGGGAGAGCAAATAAACAGTGTGGAATATTTCGCCGGCAAAACAATGGACAACATCGACAGCGGAGGCCAAGATCTCAAAACAGCAAAGAAAAAGAGCGAAAGGCTCAGAAAGGTTTGCCTGAAACTCAAATAAAAAATTCTATTCTTACCTAATCGTTTTCTTAAAGAAAATTTTTTTTCTTCATTGCAGAGAAAAATCAAACTGGCCTGCCTCGTCTCAGTGATATTTCTTATTCTAATTATCATAGCGATCTATCTTTAAGGTTACGTGTACGAAAATAGAATTCTCTCCGGATTTGTGATAATTCCTTGAGTATAAGGAACTAGTCTTTTTTCTTCTGGGGAAAAACCGCTTTTTTGAAGAAAGTCACGACGCCTTTTGCACTTGGCCGTTTTGTGAAATCCTGTTCAGTGCAAATCGAAAATATCTCGAGGACCTGATCGTAGCCATCGCCGAGGAAATAGGCTGGCAAAAGCGGCCGCGTGCCTGGAAAAATAAATTTTAAAATGTTAAATGTGAAGAATTGAATCAGAAAAATAAAAGAAAATATAGGGATAATTTTTTACCGGGTCCTCTTATCGATGTGTCGAGTTCCGAATTGTAACTCACGTCCATACTTGAATTCGGGTCTTCGTTTTCGTCCAAATTCCCATCGCCCATAATTTCTTTCATCACGTCCGAAACCGTTTCGCAGGATTCAACGTGAGGCGGCGAGAGAGCAATCATTTCGTACAAAACGAGACCGTAGGCCCACATGTCTGCTTTATTCGTCACTGGTCCTTCCTCTGCAGAAAAAATTGTAGAAAGAAATTTAAAAGACTAGAAATTTAAAAGATTTTAAGTATTTAAGGATTTCAAAGTACTTTTTAAACTATTTTCAAAGTGGATTATCAAAGAATTTGAGAAGAATATTTTGAGGCTTTGCAGAACTTTTCAACAATTAAGAAAAATGAAGTTTAAAAAAAATCTACATACGATAATTAAAATTTTAGGTATTATCTTATAGAGAATAATTGAGTCTACAAAATATTAAATTATGTAGTAATAACCAAATAAAATTTCAGGTGCATTCCAGCACTCCGTGCCGATGAAACTTGCGTCCGCCTTCGTTTTATCCATTTCCAAAGACTCTGTGAGAGGAACTGAGACCCCAAAATCGCACAACTTTATGACTGAGTAGTCGCTCGAAACAAGGACGTTGTAACTTTTTACATCGCCGTGTAAAATGTGTGCGGTGTGGTGCAAATATTCGAGGCCCTTGGCGATTTCGAATCCAATTTTTAGAATCTCGTTCGCTTCGTAAAGTTCTCCTGCTCTTTCTTCAATCATATCGCCTGCAGAAAATGTCTTTAATTAGTCACTGATATTTACTCTGATAAGGATTTTAAAAAATCCCCATTTACAAAATAAATTTACTTTAAGGAATAAATTAATACCCAGGGATGCGTCGAGTTTTTCCATAACGAGGCAAGGTTCTCCACTTGATCCACTTGTGAAACCTCGGAAGCCAATTATATTCGGATGATTTAATTGACGAAGAATGGAAGCTTCTCCTCTGATTCTCTCATTGTACTTTGGATCGTTTATTCGTTTGTTCCGTTTTTTTACTGCCCATGGCGACCTTGTGCAACCAACTTTTGGCGATCTTTCGAGAGTAAACACTTGAACTCCTGGCAAAAAAATTTAATTTCTTTAATTTACTACGTAACACTCATCAACAAATATGTATCCGAATTAAGAGGTTTTTTATTGATTATTATTTTGAGAGTGAAACCAGCTTAAAAACTGGTAAATACACCCCATTTAGTACGACGGCACCCATCCGAGTTTAACCGGGCCAAAAGCTGCTTAACTTCGGAAATCGGATGAGAAGCCATTATTATGTTTCAATAAAAATGGATTTTATATGAAACATTTTAAAATTAAACAAAATTAATTATTTTAAAATGAATTGTAAATATAAAAAGCTGCTTTTTTTAAAGCTGAATTTTAAATCGAATTATTCTGTCACGCGAATTCTAAACTCAAAATTCCAACGGATACTTAAATAATATTTCTATTCATCAATTTAAAAATAAAAACGATTAAAATTTAACAATTTAAAAATTTCAAGCAGTCAAAATTAAATCATTGCGAGTTTAGATGCTTGGAAGTCTAGAAAATTGAATAATTATATATATATATAGAAACACTAAAAATGATTTAGTTAAAAAATTTTGAATTTAGACAAGTCGAATTATTTCCACAAAAAAATGAATTGAAAGTGAAAACAATAATATTGTTGAAGAATGAAATATATTCGATTTGGAGATTAGAATCCCTTTTTATTGCATTAGGAGAAATGTTTGAGAATTGTAAATGGAACTCATTCGAAATTGAATAGTTTCATTTAACATAATCTGAAATTTAAATCAATTCAGTGATTAGATAAATTTTTCTATTAAAAATTTAAAAAATTCTTGATAAAAAAAAGTGGGATTCCCAGGGGTGGTCTAGAGAAGAGTTTTTTTTTTGAGGGGGGGCATGCAATAATTATGAAATTATACATTAATTACATAATTATACAATAATTATAGGTGTAATTTACATGTTATTTTATCTTCTATGGGCTTTTTTTTCTTTTTTTTGGAGGAGGGGAGAAAGCACCCATGCCCCCTTTCTTGATCCACCCCTGGCAATTCCCAATTTTTATCTCATTTCCTTAAAACCCTAATAAAACATTATTCCACCTTTTCCCAATTAAACAATTCAGCAGTCACATTGTATTAATTATCCCAATTATATGAAAAAATACGAAAAAATAGAGAAATATTTGTTAAAAATCAAAAATATACATACCACAGCCATAACCTAATTCTTGAAGAAAAGGCGAGGGTGGAATTCTAATTGGAGGCGGCATTTTCTCCGGAGTTTGGAATTTCTTGGGAGTTTTGAATTCGGCCATTATTCTTCCTCGTTAAGAACAATAATTTTACTCAAATTGGAGATCAGACTCTATAAAAAATGGTTAAAAACACCGTTCACACAACAAAAACCGTTTTCCACTTTTTCGAAGGTTCAACTGTCAAATTTAAAATTGAAATTGTATACAAAACAACAATGCTCCAAAAAATCCACCAATTGGTAATGCGCATGCGCCAGACAATGCACATATTGTTCACATTTCGCGGGAATTTTTGAAATTATAAAATTATTATTCAAATATTTTAGAATGAAATTTTAATTAATGATTGAATATTTGTATTTGTTATATTACTTTTTATTAAAATACATGATTATTAAAATACACTTGATGTTTATGGCTGTGGATATTAGTCCGGCCGGAAGTGAAAAATCGTGCAATATGATTGGGGGCGGTTATTATGGTGATTGAAATTTTGTCCACAAATCCTGTATATTATATAATCCTTATATTATTTATTAATAATAAGAATTAAGAAATAATTGAAATAACATTTTAGTATTTCAAAAATTCTCAGGAAAAGGAATGAAATGCGCAATGCATGCGCATTAGAAAAATCGCGGATTCTTGTCTCGATTTCCGGTTTCAGAATTCCGCATTCCAGATTCCTTGTATGGAGTGACAGGTTAAATTATCTAACCTAAAAATATTGTTTTTTATTTTACTCTCTTATTTATGAAGTTAAATAAACTAGAATGTTAATCATAATGAAAATAAAGTGATTCACGGTGCTAGAATAAGTTTGTCAGACTTTCACGTAAATTAAGATTAGATTGGTGAGTTAAAAAATTAATATTTGATATTTTTGACAGATCCATAACAGTTCACATATTTATTATTTTTTGGCAATTAAATTTGATTTTAATTGTTAGGATTCTACAAATTTTACTCTTCTTGTTATTTGGGGACGACGATTTATAATTTTAGGCTTTAATTTAACTAATTTATTAATCTGGGGATTTAATTATCAAAGATTGAACTTTCAAGTTGAAATTTGGGTAAATTTGGTTAAAAATTATGGTTTTCTTTTAAATACGAAACTTTTGGAACATATAAGTCGTTTTTCGATTCAGGTAATTTTTTATTTAAATATTATTATTTAAACATTAGACCAAAGGTAATTAATAATATATTTAATTAGACGGAAAATCTAACATCGAAAAATTTTTATATAATTACGTCAAATATTTTTATTATTATTATTATTATTATTATTATTATTATTATTATTATTATTATATAATAAATGCTAAAAATGTTTTACTAAATGTTGAAATGGCACTGCAGGGAAAAAATGCCGGTAAGGTAGAGATCGGATAAAAACTTCAAAATTTGATTTCTTCAGTTTACTTAACAAATATTATAATTATATATTTTTCCACCATGTAGTGATGCTTGTTTTATAAATAGAATTATGCCTACAGAGCGAAAAAGTGTCTAATTTAAATATTTTCAGCCTAAAATGAAAATTTTTAATTTTTAGGTCAGATTTCAAAGTTTTCGTTTTACACAAAAAGTATTCAAATTAAAAATGTTTTCACTCTGTAGGCAGACTTCTGTTCCAAAAAAGCTTAGACCTACAGACCGAAAAGATATTTAACCCTGATAATTATTTTCTAAAACGAGGAGATGGCTTTATTTTGAATTAAAACCTTTCAAAATTGATTAAATTTGTTTCTAATTTACAGCAATTGAAGATGTCCGAATTACCAGGAGAATTGACAGCCAGGCCTTTGGCTTTTGTAGCCATAACTGGATTAGACACATCAAATGCAGTTCATAAATCGGTATGGGAAGCATTTATCAATAATCGTCGTGCCGATTGTGCAGCAATTCAATACAAATTATTACCCGAGACGCACGAATTTCCGACTGTAAAACCGAAGGTAATTCTTTCTCTCAATCTCACATTTATTCTTAATAAAATACAATTTTTCTGATTAAAGTACAATTTTTCTTATTAAAATACAATTTTTCAGCGAAATTCGTACGAATGGTACATTCCGAAGGGAATTTTGAAACGCAACTGGATGAATAAATATCTGAACGAGATTCCAGCCCTCGTTGTCGTTTTCTACGACCTGGACTGGAACGACCCCATGTGGAACGAAAAGAAAATGGAATGTGCCTCTCGAGTTCATTCACTTCGGTAAATACCAGGAATAAATTAAATTCAGAAAAGATTTACCTGGTTTGCTAGGTAAATTAAATGAAATTTATCTGGATTTTATTTTTTTTTAGAACCGCCTTAGATGGAAGAAACACGAAAATAGCGATAGTATTAATTCAGAGACACGCAGCTCCTCCAGGAACGGAAGATGTCCTCGCACCTGAAAGAGCACCTGCTCTTTGCACAGCATGTGAAGTTCCAGCAAAATCCTTGTACATTTTACCTCACGGAGATCACCTGATGGGATATATTGCTAGGTGATTGCAATATTCACTTCTGTTATTGGTTGGATTTGTATTTTGTCTATACTTCGGGTCTACTTAGAATCGAGAGAGAAATATATCTCTTTATTCATATGATTGATTCGAAGGTTTCTTTATCGTCTTGATTCATCAGATTCGTGTCTAGTGAAAAAATGCGTCGACTGGCTTGTGTTGATTTTGACTAATTTTATAGTTTACTGATTCTAAAGAATTTCAAAGGATTTTAGGGAATTTTAAGAAATTTAAAAAGATTTCAAGATATTTCTATTAATTTGAAATAGTTTCGAAGGTTTTGAAATAGTTAAAAAAAATTTCTTTGGGTTTCTTGCTGGACAATTTTGATCAAGATTAACCTTTGACTTATAATTTCAGATTAGAAGGTGCATTTAACGACCTGGCCCAAGGATTTTATCACCAGAAGTATCGAATCGTGAAAGGTCATCGGGAACATTTAAACAAAACGGCTCATCAATACTTATTTGTTCGGCATCAGTTCAAAATGGGATTTTTTAATGAATTGAAGCACGAACAACACACAGCTCAAAAGTAAATAATCTACTTTCTTTTTGTGATATTGTAGGATATTATTTAATAATATTAATTTTAATTTTATTTATTTCCAGGCACTATCAGCAGGCATATAATAATTTAACGGAAATTCGAATGGTCGACACAAACGCGCTGGAAATCAAGACAATAGCGAGTTTTATTAATTACAAACTCTGTAGATTAATGTTCCTTCTGAATCTTCCAAAAGACGCGATCACTCAGTTCAAAAGTCACACGGAAAGGTATTTTAGAGTTTAATTTATTCTCTAAATCGAGGATAATTTGGTATTTTTATAAATAGTATTTTTATTTTTTTTAATTTAACAACTACTGTACCATTTATTTTTTAGATTTAAAACAAGAACGGGTCCTAAGGAATTAATATTCGAGCACCACGCGTGGATGTCGAGTCAACATTCCACGTTCGCTGAATTATTTGACGAGGCGATTAGACAAGGGCTTCCCGCTGTTCAGACACAGCATCCTGGTATTTATTTCGAATTGGCTGCAAGACACACGAGCCAGAGACAAGCAGCTTGTAAAGAAATTTGCAGCGTTCGTATAATTTCTCAGAAAAAGATAAATTAGATGATAAAAATAGGAGAGTGGCCACATGCCAGACAAGTCAGAGAAATTGAAAAATTGAATCTTGTGGCCACTCTGTTTTAAACAACTCGAAATTCTTTAAGGACGAAATGAAGAAAGTTTGATTGATTCTTTAGAATGAAGGTAATAAATTACTCATTTTTTTTAGAATGTAGAAACGTATCCAGAGCCAGATCCCTTAGCAGGCGAAGAGAAGCTTGAATTTTATGGCCAACGACCTTGGCGTCCTGGTAAATTAAGCGCGGAACCTGCCGATGTTATGGGAGAGAATTCTGCCATCCAGGCACTTCATTTTAGAGAAAAAAATGCTGTTAATCACTCTGTAAGGATCAGTATATCAATTCTATGTAATTTTAAAATATTTTATAGGATTTTAAGCGACTAAAAGGGATTTCAAAAGATTTTAATTGATCTTAAAAAATTTAAATATATTTAAAAGAATTTGAATTTATTTGTATAATAAATATGTTTAATTATATAATAATGTAATTAAATTATTGTATTATAAATATCTATTTTTAATTTTGCAGATGATAATAATAGGACTACTAGGAAATGCTATATCTCAATACAAAATTTACCGCTGTCCCCGAATGCGTCGAGTATTAGGTAAATTAATCAATTTTATATATAAAATACTACTTTTTTGAATTACGTCTTGACTTTTTTCCTTTTTAGTTGTTCAAATGGCTGAAGAATACTTCAACGCCAAAGACTACGGAAAGGTATTAACGTGAGTATAAAAATGAAACTTTGTTCTAATCTCAAAATTAAATTCCTTTATTTCTAAATCTAAAATTCTAATTTAATTAAAATAATTGCAGATTACTGATCCACATGTTATGGGAATATCGTACCGAGCGATGGCCACTTTTATTGACTAAGATCCTGAAGACTGCACTTCGAGCTGCTTATTTATCCGCAAATGTTCAAGACTACCTCGCACTGGCTCTCGAAGCCTTAGGACCTGAAACTAATTTCTCCGACGAACATCGATCCGCTATTCACGAGAATATTTGCAATATTCTCCAGGCAAATTCATTAAATCATTTTCTTAAGACTTTAAGTTTAAGTTTAAGCTTTTTTTTAATTTCCAAGCTCAAAATTCTGTTTCCTCGTTTTACTCAATAATTATTAAAGTAAAATATCTTCTTTATAGAGAAAGCCACCGAATCCAGAGCCAGACTTGCCAGAAAACGAGAAAAGCTCTCCTCTTCCGAAATGGAACTCGGAACTCACGCGACCTGAACCAATTTTATTTACGATGGACGATAATAATACGGCTTCGTTTATAGATGTCAAGGCTAGATTCATGGAGCCAAAATACACTGTTAATTCTACTGTCACTATCGAAGTCCTCGTGAGGTAATTTAATTACATAGATTTTTATATTTTAAGATTTTCGTAGGAATTTTAAAGTATTCCAAGGAGTTTAAACTGTTTCCAAGGATTTTAAACGATTTTAATGAATTTCCAAAGATTTTTAAGGAGCAACTCTTAAAATAATTTATAAATTCGAATTTTCGAGATAATGAGGAAAATTTTCATTTTTTCAGGAACTCCTATCGTGGAAATATTGAGTTTTCGAAAGTTTCCGTGACAGTAAATAGTCCAGGGCACAGTTCGGAGTTTGCGATAACTGGAACTCAACAAAGCGACCTGGTTTTCCACGACGGGGAGACGAAAAAGTACCACTGTCAGTTCCAAGCTCCGACACAAATTGACGGAACGGAAATGCAGATTAGCGCCATTTCCCTTTATTTAGGTAGAGAAAATAACTGCTGTGTGGTTATGCGATTTTCTGCCTCAGGGAGAGAGGCGAATTCTGCTGACCGTTTGTATCACGATGTACAACAACTTCGGTAAAGTAGATTTTCTTTAAAGAAATTAAATTTATTTTAAATAAATTAATTAAATTAATTTTCTTTTAAGAAATTAATTATTAAATCAAATTTAAGACAAGGAAGTTTTTCGCTCTGTATCCACAATTCTATTTAAAAATTGAGAACGGCTGCAGAGCGAAAAAAGATTTAGTTATAGTATTTGTTGAGTAAAATAAGGAAATCTAATTTTGAGGGCAGAATATGAAGAAATTTGAATTTTATTGAAATTCTGAGAGACGAGTGGATAATTATTTTAATGAATTGAATTCATTTTGCAGAGGTAGTGAGTTTGATACGGTGAGGCCTTTAACAACCGCACAAATCAAACTTGAGGAGCCTAAAGTGATCATAAAAATCGAATCCGAAGAGCCGGCTCTCTTAGGAGAATGGTTTCCAGTCAGGATATCAATTTCCACCAATGAAAATATTGCCAACGCTATTTTGCGAATGGTACTTTTATCCGATGGCACGAATGAACAATCAAGTAGGTTTATAAAGTATTTATCTCGCAGGGTGGCCACACGTAAGGGAAGATTTTAAAAGCTTTCCAAGGATTTCGAAGGATTGTAAAGAATTTCCTTGCTACTACTTAAAGTTGCTTGAATTCCTTAGAGATTTTTTGAAAGACTTTTAAAGATTCCTAGAAATCATTTAGAGTGTCTTAAATTCTTTTAAATGAAATTAAACCCCTTTGCAATCTCTTAAAATCGTAAACAATCTTTGAAGGACGTTTTTCAATATTTCTAAAGTATATTTTTGTTTTCAGCCGAGTTGAGTTTAAACGCAAAAGACAAACAATCAAATCTATCAGCAGAAATCACCAGCATCGAGGAAAACACTCCAGTGGAAAAAATCATCTACGTCAGGGCTCACAAAATAGGGACCAGGAACTTTTCGATAAAATTGGAATATTTAAAGTCTGAACAAAAAAAATGTGTGACTGAAGTGAAATTTTCTTTATGTGTCGTAAAACCGTTTGAAATTACTACTCAGTTTTACACGATGCTCTACGAACCCTTGACGAAGGGATTTATCAACGAGCCCTTTTTTATGATGCCTCATATTACTTGTACTTCGCCCTGGCCTATCAAAATTATAGAAACCTCTGTTGAGTTGGTTCGTATATTCGAAATTCTTCAATAATTTCAAACGTAATTTAAAAATTGTCTGATTTATCGAAGATTCTATATAATTCTATCTAATTATTATGTTTTTCTTGAAATTGAAGTAAAGTATTTTTCAGGGAGATTCAATTAAAAAAGAGAGCGAAAATTCTCAAGACTGCATTTTGGCAGGAATTGTTCTAAACGAAGGAGAAGCTGGCACTGATGTTTATTGTGTCTTTCCAAAAATTGGAAGCGAGCAGCCCACAAGCACCGGAGTTTACACCGTTAGGTGGAAAAGGTATTTTTTACATCCTATTATAAAAAGTAGGGTGTCTACTGAGCGGAAATTTAAAGAAATCCGAGAATCGTCCTTGATTCAGGATGGCCATATTTCAGTTTGTTAAAATTGATCGAAATCTGCTAGAAAATGTTTGAATTCTCTTAAATTACTTCAAGCCTTAATGTTTCTTTGAAATTTTTATGAAATTCTTTAAAATCTGTTCAATCTCTTGAAATCTCCTAAAATCTATTCAATTCTCTAAAATCTTTTAAACTCTCTTAAAATCCCTTGAATTCTTTGAAATCTTTCGAAATCTCTTAAATCTCTTTAAATCTTCTGCGATTTCTTAAAAGATAAATGAACCAGTAAATAAATTAATTGAAAATTCCTCATCTCTCTCCAATTTTAAAATCATTTTTTATTTATTTTTCAGAGCAAATAGTGAAGCGGCCTTAGAAACAAGCAATAGCGTCACTTTGACTCCTCTTTGGGTCGAAGACGCCGTAATTGGAATCGAAGCAATACTTCCAGCTCATGGTTGGGTTCGGACACCTTTGTGTGTTACTTACCACATTCGAAATCATTCCGAATTTTTAATTACTCTTCACATGACGATGGAAGCTAGCGACGCCTTTATGTTCGCTGGTAACAAACAGGTAGGATTTAAAAAAAATTTTAATCTTTAAATAGAAAGTTGTGAGATTATAAATAATCTTCATATTATTATTATTATTATTATTTAGATTGATATCTGCATTCTTCCGGAAAGCGAGCGAAAAGTTGAGTGGATTTTGCGGCCCCTTGTCGCTGGTTTCGTCGCGCTTCCAACTTTGACCCTTTCTGTGCCTGCTGGTAAATATAATTTAAAATAATAGTAGAAAATATGAATAATATAGAAAAAAATATTTTTATAAATATATTTTTGTTTCTTCATTTACAGAAGAGGAACACAAATTAAGTAAAAACAGACTAGCAGAAGTTTTGGAGAGATCTTTACCGAGTCACATATACATAATGGTGAGGAATAAATATTAAACATAAATATTAAATTATTAGACTTCAATCCTAACTTCAAAATTCAATCTTTTCATTTTAATGATAAAATATTTGAACCAGATCTTTTTTCGCTCTGTATGCATATTTTTAGTTAGAAATTGAGTAATTTTGCAGAGCGAAAAGAATTCGAATTTGAATGTTTGTTCAGTAAAATGCGAAAATCGAATTTTATTACAAAATCCTTAATTTGCTTTATGAAAGAAAAATTATTTAAGTTTTGAGCGAATTGAAGTATTAAAGTTTGAATTTTTTTTTCAGCCAAAATCACAAACCTCAGAGGAATAGTATTAACTATTAAATCAAAATAGATTTGGATGGAATGGATTTCCGGGAAGCACACGTTATTTTTTTCCAGTAGAGAGTATTTTAAATTTATGGTGAAAGAATCTGACGAGTCGAGATTTTTGAATTTTTCTCAGTATTGAGAATGTGTACAAAATATCTGTTTGTAAAATAAACTTTGTTTAAATTAAAATCATAGAGATTATTGGTAATTTTATAGTTTAAATGGATTTAAAGAATTTTAAGGAGTTTCAAAAGTATTTTACGAAATTTTTTAAGATTTCATAGGATTTTAACGAATTATAAGGGATTTAAAAATATTTCCGTGGATTTCAAAGTAAATTAAAAAGATTACTAAAGATATTAAAGTGATTTAAAAAGATTCCAGTTGATTAACAAAATTTCAAGAGATTTAAAATAATTTTATTATCTTTTTGTTGTCACTAATTCTAGGAATTTATTTCCAAAATATTCACTCTAGAAGAAATAATCGATAGCGTCTCCTAAGTTACCCTTTTACTTTCGAACTCATAACAATACTTAGAAAAGTCCCTGAAATGCAACGAGGAAATTTAGTTAAAAATATTTTAATAAACTATTGTGAAGAGGAAAGGGAACTGGATAAAAAATTACATAACTGGTAACTTCAAAATTTTCCTTATTTATTTAATATAAGACCTGTATATGTAAGCTTTAAGATATCAGATAATGTCTCATAATGCTATAACAAACAACAACGAAATTTTTTCAGCGAAAACGTGCGATTTGAACTAAAATCTAGAATGAATTCAATGACTCATGAAAATTATGATTCCATATCTCATTTGCATTTAAATAGAGAGGCTTCTCAATTTCGTAATCGACAACTTTTGAAGGTATTCTGTATATCTTACAAACTTCTATCACAAAATATTTTTTTTCTTTTTCATCTAAAACTAGAAATTCAAACAGCATGAAATATTTTGATTATAAATATTTTTGTTTAAAAATTTTAATTAAAATTTTTAAGATAAATTTTTAATTTTTCTATTTTTTAACAGGACCTGGAAAAATCGAAGGCTAGATTACGAACTTTCTCGACTTTTACTCCGACGGATCAAGAACTTCGTGACATTGCTTCATTTTATCGAAGTTTTCTTACAACTGAAAAAAAAAATTAATAAACAGTAAGAAATTAATTATAAAGTTATTATTAGAGTATTTCAAGAGATAAAAAAATAGATTTCAAGGGATTTTAAAGTACATACTGTATAAAGGATTTCGAAGACTTCTGGGTTTTAAAAATATTTCAGTAAATCTGTTTAAAAAAATTTTAGGGATTGGGTTTTTTTTTAAAGATTTCAAATAATTTTCAGGGATTTTCAGGAATTTTTAACGAATTTGCGAGGGTTAAAATTTTTTTTAAGGATTTCGTAGGATTTTTAAATTTAAAGTTATTTTGTAAATCTTTTAAAATTCCTAAAAATTATTTAAAATTCTTTTAAATCCTTTTTTTTCAAAATTCCTTAAAATCTTTTGAGGGATTTATAAATATTTCAAGGTTTTTAAAAAAATTCTAAATGATTTCGAATAATTTTCAGAGATTTAAAAATATTTTATCGAAGTCTTCTTTCAGTAGAAAAATGTAGTAACTGATAATAAACGAATTAAAAAATGGTTTGGTTTAAAAAATTCCGCGATTTAGAAATCAATAGTCACATAAAAAAATACTTATCTACAATACAGTTATTATTTTCCTTTATCTAAAGTATAAAAACTGAAAAGTTAGATAAATATTTTTAAATGTTTATTTAAAAATTTTTCGCGACCTGAATTTTTATTAAAATTATCGCTCAATGTCTTGAAAACTTAAAGAATAGTCGTTTTTTTTTAATTGTTCCGGAGATTAAACTAATTGTCCTCAAAATGACGCATGTCTTTAAATTTACGTAATGGAAGCCACATTTAAACTGGGAAGTTATAATTTAAATCAAAATTGAATGAAATAACTTACCATTTCCTTGGAAAAATAATTACCTTCTTTTTTCAATTCTTAGTTTTTCTCATCCCTTGAAACAATGACGAAATTTCAACCCAATAACTCGAGCCGAACGAACAAACTTTTAAATATTAAGTTTATTGATCGTTTGGATCGATGAATCAGATTGAAGATAAATTTATTTTTGGGCTTCGAGAACTGAAGAAATAAATCCACTCTAGACAGACTTCAAAATCCTCAGTTTTTCCAATTTTTTTTAAGCTAAACTAAAATTTTGCAATTTTTTAAAACAGATTTTCACGTGGAAGTTTTTCCTGGATAAAAGGATTTCCAAGATCCAAAAATTGAAAAAATAGAAATATTTCAAAAATGAAAATTAATATCATTTAAAATTAGTTAAATTAAATATTACCATGATAAAAAGATACTCAAGATGAAAATATTTCAAAGTTGAAAAGGATTTCTAAGAAGAAACAAATTCCTACGATAGAAATCTTTACAAAATGCGAAGATTTCCAAGATCCAAAAATCTAAAAAATAGAAATACTTCTTAAAAAGAAAAAAATTGAAAAAGAAAAAACTTGAATCTCGAAATCTCTTAAAACTCTGTAAAATTTACAAGAATTTTAAAGAATTTACAAATTAAATACTTTCACGATAAAAAGATTTCCAAAAAATAAAAAAATTTAAAAAAACAGAAATACTTCCAAGAAAGAAATTGAGAAAGAAGCTCGAATCTCACCTTTAAAAATATTCGCGATTAATTAGGTGAGCTTGCCAGATTTTTCGGAGACTTGGATCCGCGAACTTGAGTAATGAAAATCGAAGAAAAAAAAAAAACTGAAGAAATCGCGTGACAGGAACGAGTCGCTTCCACCTGTCGAAATGATATTCGTATTTTTTTCAATACGGTTTCCCCTTCGACGTTATAATTACCACGTGCAAGTTACTTTCACATACATACGTGTACATTCGATAGGACGACCACGTTTTAAAAGCATTTTGATAACGCGAAGCTAATAATTCTTAATGTCGCCAGCACGACTTGCTTTTGCTTCACGGATAAAAACTTCAATCGCTGATCTAAGCCTTTTTACATTAGACACATTTTCCCTAAACTCAATCCAAATTTTTAAAAAGTTTAATCCAAACTCAAAAATCGAACACCTGCTAAATTCAAAAATCGATTTTTTGGTAATTAAATCTGAGTCCAAGATTTTCTAAAAAATATTTTAAAAACTTTAAAAGCACTAGAACTAAATCACTTAAAATCCCTTAAAATTTTGTAAACCTTTAAAATTTCTTAAAATTTGTAAAAATCTCTTGAATTTTTTTATCCCAATAAAATCATTAGAAATCATTAAAAATCTTTTATAAACACCCTCAAAATCCCTTGAAATTTTTTTTATAAATTTCTCGCAATCCATTTACATTCTTTAAATTCCCTTTAATTATTTTAATCCTTTGAAATCTTTCAAAATGCCTGACAATAATTTTCTATCTTTTAAAATGACTGGAAATCCCTTGAAATCCCGGGAAACTTCTTAAAATTCTTTAAGATCCCTGTAAATCTTTTAAAATCCTTTGACCTCCCTTGAAATATTTTTAATTCCCTGATAATTCCGTGAAATCCATTAGCCACATTTATCCTAAAAACGGCTCAAGTTTTCAAAAAAATGTAATCCAAAGCCAAAAATCTAACATCTCTTAAACGAAAAAACCAATTTTTGGAAACTAAATCTGGATCCAAGTCTTCCTACAAAAATCTAGTAAACACTATTCCAAAATTAAAAATGCAGAACTTTAATTTATAGGCAGAACTAAAAATGTTGAAATTACCAGAAAAAAATCAAGAAGCTGAAGAAGAGACCCTACTCTCTCGAAAAATTGAAGAGACTGATGTTCCGAATGAAAAAGTCTCGGTAAATTATAATTCCAAGTTTATTTTATGTGACGTTCTTGCATATCAGTTGGGTAAATAAAAGCTCGTTACGGCCTGGCAACAGCATTGCCCAAAAAATAAAACCACCTGTATCCACAGTTCAGGCTTTCTTTAAGAAAAAGATATCCGAAATGAATATATTTTTAATGCAACAGGAAGGCAAAACTGCTTTTTGAGGAAAGGAATTCCCGTTGATTATTGAGAAAATTCACTTTGAATGGAAATAGAATTTTTATTTAAATTTTTCGAGTAGCTGAATGTAAACGATAGCGTTTTTAGTTCATGGCTCGAACTCCCACCATTTTTCGGGAGGTAAATGAAAAGTGGGTGAACTGATAAGAGTATCGTTTCGAGGCCGCGCATCGCTTCTGATTACGCAACCATTAAAACCGGTAGTTCTAGACACAGAAACGTAAATCTAGTTGGAAAATAAAAGTTCTCAAGTTGAAATAAAAAGTCGATTTTCCTTGTCCTTTGAATCCGAATTGGAAGTCAATTTTTATTCGTTCACAAATTTAAAATTGTTAATTATAATTCAATATTTCTAATTGAAGCTTTGACCCAAATTAATAACAATTCAACACTACAGATTATTTAATACTACAAATGAGTTTAGACTCGAGAGTCTCTTGTTTTTCTAAAAATGTGAAAATTCTGCGAGAAAATTCACAGCGATATTGTAGTAGTTGGAAAATATTTTATAATAAATACTAAACAGTTTTATTTACTGTAAAGCGACCCCGTTTAAGTTAGAAAATAAATATTCATTTCTAGTAAGCAAAATGCGAATTTCTAAGTACCTTAAAAATTAAAGTCCTAAAAATTCTTGGATTATGGGAGCAATTTTCTCGGGGTTGTTCAGATGAACGTGGTGACTTCCCTCGACTTCCCGGTACTCGAATTTTTTAGCGGTGAGCTTGATTTTATCGAGAACTTTGTGATAGTTTTCTGGATGATCAAGTTTCATTCCTGGGATGGCACGGATGTTTAGGTAAGCGCATTTTATTTTTGCAGCGAAGGCCATGACGAGGTCCATGGAAAGCATTCCCAGGAGCGATACCTGAAAAATATTAGATTATAAATATTTAAATTCGGATCTACGAACAGAAAATGGACGTGGCTTTAAGATCACTGAAAAATCACTTTGAATTCTTTAAGTTCACTTGAAATATCTTTAAATCCTTTGAAATATTTTTAAAAAATCTCTTCAAATCCCCTGAAATTATTTTCAATCGCTCGGAATCAATTAAAACTTTTGAAAATTCTTAAAAATTTCCAAATATTCCTTTAAATTGTTTTCATCCCTCGAAATCACTTTAAATTGTTTAAATTCGAGTAATTTAAAAAGATTTGAAAGGATTTAGAAAGATTTAATTATACTTCAAGGGATTTTGGGGAATTAAAAAAAATTTGGAGAGATTTAAAAATACTTCAAGGGAATATAAAGAATTTAAAGTGATTTCGAGAGATTTATAATAGAATAGAGATATTATAAAAATTACTTTTAGCCTCGGGTCTCGACGGAAGTAATAATGATTCGAGATTGTAGCCGGCTGCATTCCTCTCTTCATTAAAATCTCCGCACTTTCTCTAGTTATATCTCCATTGTAAGCCTCCTCGACAATGTCGATCATTTCTTTGTACTTGTAACAAGGGACACTGTCAAGGGTCAGATCTTCGTATTTTAAAAATCTATCGATGAAAGTTCCTGTTAACTCTACTGACTTCGTTATGTCCCTCACATTCGGGCTGGCGATATCGAGGCTTATTACAAACTCGACCTCATCGGGGAAGGAAGCAGCGTAAAGAAACGATATCGCTCCACCTAAAGAATGGCCTAGAAGTTTCACCTAAAAGAAAAACTTTCTTTTAAATACTTGAAGAATTCGAGCTACTAAACATTCTGGATTTCAATTTAGAATTAATAAACCGGAATAATAGTATTTTACAATCACAGTCATCACAGCACCTATAGTCATTAAAAAAGGAAGAAAGGTGACTTTTTTAAAAAAGTAAAATGAAGAAATCGAATTTTTAGGGTAAAAGATCTTTAAATTAAATCCATAAATGTTTAATATATGGCGAAGGGTGTAAGTACACAATAAATAAATTTAAAACAAGTCTTAAATAAAGTTACATAAATCAAAGTCATGCAAGTTACAAAGCAACTTAGATTATTATCGAGATATCAAGAATGATGTGGAATTTCCATATTTTAATTACTATTTGCGTGCAATCTCCACAGACAGCTCTCCAAAACTTAGAACTTATGTCAGTAGAAGATTAGATTCCATACAGTTACAGTATTTTTTTTTAGTTATCAAAAAAAATTTAAGGGTGTTAAATTCGTTCTAAACTCAAAATTCAATTCCTCATTTTACTCAAGAAATATTGTAATCAGGTATCTTTTCGCTCTGAACACTTTATCTTTTTCAAAATAGAATTCTGCGTACAGAGCGAAAAAAAATATACATTCATTACTTTTTGAGTAAAACGAAGAATTAGAAATTTTTTTAAATTTCGAACTTCTCGTTTTACACAAAAAATATTTAATTTAAAGACTTTTTCACTCTGTACCTACAGTTCTATTAAAAAAAAGAGCAATGCTACAGAGCGAAACAATAACTAGGTGTAATATTTGTTGAGTAAAATGAGGAGATGGAATTTTAGTTGAACTTGGGCCCTTAGTTTTTTTTTCTTTTTTTTTTGGTCGCTAACCTTATTCCATTTATAGTACTGAACGATTCTACGAAGCAAGATGATACCATCCCAGTGAACGTAATAAAATTGTCCCGTTGGATAATGGGAGGACAACCCATGACCAGGTAAATCCAAACACAATACAGAAAGACTTTTAGACAAAAGTGGTATCAATTTATCGAAGCTGCCGGCATTATCTTGACGACCATGTAATGCCACTATCGGTTGAATCTCTTTTGAACCCCACCATTTTCCTGCAGATAATCAGAATTTATTATTATCAAAATTTTCAAAAACAAAACCCACTGCTTTAAGGCCATGTAGCAGTTATCTGATCTTTACCTTACCGGGACCGAAACCATTTTAAATTCATTTCAGGTTGTTTTTTAGAGGAAATTAGACGATACGTATTTTTGTAATTTGTAAAAAAAAAATTTTTACGGAGCTATGCGATAATTAGCATTATTCGTTTAATTTTAGAAATTTTTAAATCGATATCTTAATAAATGTAGAATGGCATTGCTGAGAAAAAATGTCGATAAAGCAGGGATCGGATAACTGACACATCGCCTTAAGGTTGTTGGATCAAAGTTCAAACCTCGAAATTCGATTTCCAGATTTTACTCAATAGATATTAAAAATAAACATTTTTTCGCTCTGTAGCGCTATTCAGTTTTTAAATATAAATATGCGTACAGAGCGAAAAAATAGATAGTTTTAATATTTTTTGTGTAAAATGAAGAATCCGAATTATAAAAAAAATTCTTTCTTTTCGTTTTAAACAAAAAGTATAGAAATTGTTTTTTTTTTTTCGGCCTGTACGCATATTTTTATTCAACAATTAAATAGCGCTACAGAGGAAAAAAAATTTAATTATAATATTCGTTAAGTAAAATGAAGAATACGAATATTAAGGTGAGAACTTGGATCCAATACCCTTAAAAAATTATTGGGTAGGGGAAAAAAGAAGAAAAATAGTTACATGAAAATGAAGGAAGGAAGGAAGTAGGGTTTTTGATTTTTAAGTGTTGTTGGATCCAAGTTCTAACTGTAAAATTCGAATTCCTCATTTCATTCAATAATTATTAGAATTAGATATATTTTCGCTCTATAGCACTACTTTTTCTAAAAATAGTCTAATGTTTATAGAGCGAAAAAAAATGTATTTTTAAGAATTTTTGCCTAAAACGAAGAATTCAAATTATAAAATAGATTCCACCTTTTCATTTTACACGAAAAATATTGAAATTATATATTTTTTCGCTCTGTACGCATATTCATATTTAAAAAGTAAATAGCGTTGCACAGGGAAGAAATATATAATTACAATATTTATTAAGTAAATTGAGGAAATCGAATTTTTAGATTAGAACTTGGGTCCAACACCCTTAATTAAATTGAAAGATAGATGGTTTATAAATAAAATGAAACAAAGTAGCAGCGAAAGCGAATTTAAGCTTCGAACTTTTCAGTCGGAGAACTCAGTTGCTTTTGAAACTTTTTGCGTTAAATGATTTAAGCTCAAAATTCAATAGTTTCATTCTATATAAAATTATTAAAACTAGACATTTTTTCGCTCTACATGCAAAATTATTAAAGAAAAAAAAAAACGAGGATGGCTACAGAGGAAAAAAAGTCATAATTACAATATTTGTTAAATAAAATGAAGAAATCGAATTTTGAGCTTAGAACTTGGATCCAAGATCCTTAAGCATTCAAAAATAAAAATGAACAATTTAAGATTAAAACAAAGCAAAGGGCTAAAAGAAGCTAAAAACAAATTAATTAAAAACAAAAAAAGTGTCTCAATTCGAAGCCAGTGAGCGATTTTGACATCAAAACACTTGGCTTGATAAGCAGAATTCTGAAAATTATAACAAAAATTTTAAAAATACTTTTCTCTTTTAATTAAATCATTAAATTTCACAAGCGATCGTTCCTGTTTTGGAGAGAGTTCTGTCTAGGATATTATCAAATAAATAAGGACACGAATTCCTTGCAATTGAAGAACTTTGTATTCAGTGGGCACAAAATTTAAAGACGTAATTAAAACGTCCTAAAAACAAAAAAAAATTTAAAAGACGTTGTAAAAAAATGTCCTCAAAAATTTTTTAGGACGTAAAAATCAAAAGACGTACTTAGAATCTTTTAAAAAGAAAAACAACGTTCCAAAAAGTTCAAAGTCTTAGATCCAAATTCATTACAATTCCTAGAAATTCCGTGAAATCCTTGAAAATTTTACGACAGTCTTCGAAATTCTTTAAAATCATTTTAAAATCATTGTAAAAATCTTGAAAATTTCACCAAATATTTTAAAACTTATAAAAATAATTTAAAATCTCTTCAAAAAAAAAAGGAATTTTAATTTAATTTAAATTTAATTTAATTTAATTTTTTTTTGAGGAATTTTAAACCCGCTCAAAATTCGTCAAAATCTTTTAAAATTTCACGAAGAACTTCAGAATCCTTTAAAATCCCTTAAAGGTCGCTGAAATCTCTTAAAATTCTTAAAAACGTCTTCAAAAATTTTTTAAAACTTTATAAAAAGAAAAAGAACATCAAATAAAGTTCTAAAAACGTCTCAAGTACCAAGTTCATGCTAAAAACGTTTTTAGACCATTTTACGTTTTTAGAACGTTATTTGGCTTAACTTAGAATTTTGGTAGGAATTGTCTTGAGAATAAAAACGTCTGGAGACATTTGTGCTCACTGGGTTATCATTTGGATTTGAAAATTTACTCGCTTGCTAACCTTGTCCCACTTGTAGTATTTAACGATTCTACGTAGATATAAAACCCCGTCCCACATTATATAGTAAAATTGCCCTTCTGGAAGATGAGAGGACAGGCCGTGGCCAGGAAGATCAATGCTGAGAATCGAAGTCCCAGGTGGCAAACATCTAACCAAAGGATCAAAAGATCCTGCGTTATCCTGCCAACCATGAATCATCAAGATTGGTTGCACGTTCTCTGGTCCCCATCGTTTACCTAAATTTATTCAGCGAATTATCAAATCTTTTAATTATCAGATCAAATTCTCATTCAAAAATCTAAAAACTACAAAAAATAGAAAAATTCCAAAAGCTGGAAAAATTTCAAAGGAAATGCCAAAATGCCAAAAGCAGGAACAATTTTTCTCTCCAATTCGTCAAAAAGCGAGCTATGTAAATAAGTTTAAAGTTGAAAGTCTTTGCCTTATCTAATCGTTATCAGATTTACTTTTACATTTTATCACTAAGTAATTAAGAAAATGACCTTCTTCTTGTTTTAGTTCTTTAAAAACTGAAAAAGAGAAGATAAATAGTTTTGTTCTTTTTTTTTTGATTTTCGGTGGAATGAATTAAATTTTAGGTGGGATGAAGTGAATTTTGGGAGGGGAATAAAATTAAAAAATGCGATGATTAGAAAATAGAAGGGTAATTATTTTTTAATTCGAAGGAACTCACCACTTATAAAACCCCAAGGCACTGGAATCTGAATTTCCTCCGCTTCTGTAAGAAATATTTTTTTTATTAGAATTAATTTTATTAAGCGTTCAAAATTAAACAATTAGATTATTTTTCAGTGGAGAATATAGGGAAGAATTTTATTAAATTAAAATATTAAAAATTAAAAGCGCTCTAAAACCTAAATTGAACTTTTTTGCATTTTAAATATTAAACATTGAATAATATCGGATTAAAATAAAAAAAAAAAGTTTTATGTTGAAACTAAATAATTTCGAAATGAAAGCGTTTGAAATAAAACAATTTTCAGATTATCGACGTTTACAATTAAAATATTTTAGTTTGGAAAATTTTAAAAAACTTAAAAGCTTCTGTCTACTTTTCACTCATTCAAAACATTAAAAACTGAATAATTTTAGATTAAAAGTGCTAGTTTTTATAAATAGAAATTAAAAATATAGCAATTTTTAGAATCAGTAAAATGAAATAAATCGAATAAAAATATCAACAATATCAACAAAAGTAGAAAATTACCGAAATTTAAATTGCCGGAAAATCGAAAATACCCAAATTTTCAAATTTCGGAAAATTCAAGTTCCCGAAAATAAAAAAGAATATTTCTTTCAAAAAAATGTTGAAACTTTCGTAAAAAAAAACTTGTATTCAAAATTCAAAACTTCTGCAAAATTTTGAAGAAAAAATACTAGAATAACAATTTTGAACAAGGGATTTGAAAAGAAATTGTAGACAAATATTTTTTTTTGAGAATTTAAAAATTCGGAAATTTTATATTTTCGGGAAAATTGAATGTCGGAAATTTGAAATTTCGATAATTTTCTACTTTATTTAAAATTAATATTTCTGGTATATTTTCAGTAATATTATATGATTATATGTATTCTTATTCTGAAATTTCCACTTTTCAGAAAGTTGAATTTTCAGGAATTATTTATTCGGTATTTTTTGACACTTAGATTTTTGGTTTTTGGGCAAAAAGATTTGTCCTAAAATAGAGTGAAAAATTTACTCTCTCAATTAATATTCCGTCCACAAAAACCGAAGACATTGAATTTCGAGGCTACAATCGTTAAAAAAAGAGAAAATGAGAATTATTATAATTACAGGAAACACTAATTAAAAAATAATTAAAGCACTCCTCACCTTCGATTTTATATCCATTGGACATTTCGTTTTTTTCCTCGGAAGAATTAAAAAAATTCGAATCCATTCTTCTTTCTCAATTAAGTCTGCGAAAAACATTAAAAAAACGTGGAAATATGAAAATCCTGTTTCGTAATATTTAAAATTTGATTGAAACAAAACCTGATTACATACATTACTTACATATTTATAAACTCCAATAATGCGACAATAAAATAGTAAATGTAGATATACATATATATACGGAAGTCACTCGTCAATGAGATTTAAAAGTGTGGGTCTGATTATCTATATATATATAAAGAAATAATTAAGTTTAATCAGCAAAACCTAACCTGAGAAATGATTTAAAATCCGACAATTCCCGAGAAAGTTTGTTTTGTCTCTAACTAAATTTTCCACAAACAAGGAGAAAGTGAAGAAGCGTAAAATTTTTTCTAAGAATGGACCTTTGGATTTAAATATATAGGGAAATTAACGGTATAATCACCTTCCTAGATAGACGATCCGCTTATCATAATGTGCGTGTGTGAGTGTCTTGTATAAATTTTGATTAACACATAAGTGTAAAATTTCCATACGTCCATGAAAATTTCATGAAACTTCGGTCGAGTGAAAAGTTTCATGAAACTTTCAAAATCTCGTAGTGTTCGAAAATTTTCGGTAAAGTGTTTTTTGTCTTTCTCTATCCTATAGCACCATCTTTTTTCAGAAAAGGATGGCGCTATTGGGTAGAGAAGGACAATAAACAGTTTACCCAGAATTTTCGAACACTAGTGAAATCTTGCAATGTTTCAAAGATGGCGGCGGGAAAATTCAAACTAGTAAAGCACACGGTGCCTTTCTTGCGGCATTTTTAAGTATTTAAAGTAATAATTCAACACTTTTCTTCAACACATTCACAAATATTATAGTTTTTTACTGAAATAACACTAAATAATATCATACAGCAAGTTTAATCTTGTGGCAAAGTGACATATAAGTTCGTAAATTGATTTTGTGGAAACGATGAAACTTGACTGTGAAACATTGGAAACTTTCGAAAGTTTTAAGTGAAAGTTGCAATATTTCAATGAAACATTTCATTGCTTATACATAATTCACATGATTCACATGAATTCACAGCAGACGTCACGTCAGCAAAGACATGTCGTGAGAAAAATTGCAAAAGGTAAAAAATGTGACGTAAACAATTTTGTTTGACGTATTGAATCACATTATTATCATTATCATAACAATATATGATTCAACAACCAGTTAAAGAAATTCAGACTGTTCGAAATCCCTCTTTTAAATAAAGGGAAACAAAATAAAATGTGAGTTTAGTTTTAACCGTTTTAACGTTTTTAACTTTTAGAATATATAATGAGGTTGGCAGGAAAAGTGAATAGTTTTGTTGCGTTTTAAATGAGTTTGTTATCACACTTAAAAAATAAGCTGTAAGATAAATTAGATAGCAGTAATTATCGGAAAATTTACATCAAGTGAAATTTAGGTTAAATTTCGAAATATTTATTTTATTATACATTTTATATGCAAAAAAATAATAAAAGTAAATTTTTTTTCGTTCAACAGCCACAGTTTTATTGTGGAAGAGTTTATTTACAGATCGGAAAAATATCTGATTGCAATATGCAATTTTAGTTATCCAATTCCTACCTTACCGACATTTTTCCCTGTAATGTTGTTTTTCCAGAGATTCAATTTCCATATTTTACTCAACAGATATTGAAAGTAATCATTTTTTCGCTCTGTAGCGTTATTCAATTGTTAAATTGAAATTTGTG